>VMDR010010464.1:0-30757 GCA_007922815.1 Macrotus californicus | reverse complement strand
ACAAACCCAACAAAGATCATTCCCAGGCACAAATGGTTTCACTGGTGAATTGTACCAAACATTTAAGAAATAATAGCACTATCCCAACTTGTACAAAATTCTAAAGGAACATTCTCCAAATCATTTTGTGAGTCAAGCATTACCCTGATACCCAAACCACAGAAATACATTACCAAAAAAAATATTAGAGACTAATAGGTCTCATAAACACAGAAGTAAAAATCCTTAGCGGAATATATGCAACTAAAACCAACTACTATATAAAAAGAGTCATAGTCAAAATGTCTATTCCAAGGAATACAAAGCCAGTTTAATAATAAAAAATCAATACAGTTTACCACATGAACAGATTAGCCACCACCCCCCAAAACCTAATGATTGTCTTAAAGAAACCAGAAAAGGCATTTGACGAAATTCAATATCCATTTAAAATTTTAGAAACTGGGAACAGAAGGAAAACGACCTCCTTCAACTGATAAAGAAGTACAAAAATCCTAGAGGCAATATCCTACTTAATGCTATGATACTGAGGGCTTAACCCTCACCACATCTAGTCAACACTATTCCAGCATTCTCAGCCAGTGCAGTAAGGCAAGAAAAAGAAATCAAAGTCATACAGATTGGTAAGAATGAAGAAAAACTATCTTAATCAATGACTGCATAATTTTCAATGTGAAAATTCTTAAGAAATCTACTAAAAAGCTACTGAAAGTTATAAGTGAGTTAGCAAGGTCACAAGGTTAATATTATATTTTTTTTTCAGAAGATTTTATTTATTTGCAGCCAAGATGGAGACATACACATACTACGCCTCCTCACACAACCAAAAGAAGGACAACAACAAATTTAAAAACAAAAAACAACCAGAACTGACAGAAAATCAAACTGTATGGAAGTCCAACAACCAAGGAGTTAAACAAGAAACACTCACCCAGACCAGCAGGAGGAGTGGAGAGGACCAGGGCGAGCAAGGCAGCAGCTGATGGACAGAGTTGTCTCACATTCACATGCAGATAAACTGGGAGGAACGACTGGGGAGCGAAACAGTCCTCACAACCTAGGGTCCCAGCACGGGGAAGTAAAGTCTAAAAGCCTCTGATTGAAAACACCTGTGGGGGTTGAGGCAGCAGCAGGAAAAACTCCCAGCCTCACAGGAGAGCTCATCTGAGAGAACCCAGTGTCCTAGAATGTACACAAGCCCACCCACCTGGGAATCAGCACCAGAAGGGCCCAATTTGACTGTGGGTAGCAGGGGAAGTAACTGAAAATGAGCAGAGAGCAGGGCAAGCCGCACTGCTCCCTCTCAGACCCCTCCTCCACATAGAGCGTCACACGCAGCCACGTGGGTTGCCCCACCCTGGTGAACACCTAAGGCTCTGCTCCTTACTACATAGCAGCCGTGCTGAGACAAAAAAAAAATGGCCCAAATGAAAGAACAGATCAAAGTTCCAGAAAAAATATAACTAAGTGACGAAGAGATAGCCAACCTATCAGATGCACAGTTCAAAATACTGGTAATCGGGATGCACACAGAATTGGTTGAGTATGGTCACAAATTAGAGGAAAAAGTGAAGGCTATGAAAAGTGAAATAAAGGAAAATGTAGAGGGAACCAACAGTGACAGGAAGGAAACCAGGACTCAAATCAATGATGTGGACCAGAAGGAAGAAACAAACATTCAACCAGAACACAATGAAGAAACAAGAATTCAAAAAATGAGGAGAGGCTTAGGAACCTCCAGGACAACTTTAAACATTCCAACATCCAAATCACAGGGGTGCCAAAAGGAGAAGAGGAAGAGCAAGAAATTGAAAACTTATTTGAACAAATAATGAAGGAGAACTTCCCCAATCTGGGGAAGGAAATAGACTTCCAGGAAGTCCAGGAAGCCCTGAGAGTCCCAAAGAAGTTGGACCCAAAGAGGAACACACCAAGGCACATCATAATTAAGCCACCCAAGATTAAAGATAAGGAGAGAGTCTTAAAAGCAGCAAGAGAAAAGGAGACAGTTACCTACAAAGGAGCGCCCTTAAGACTGTCAGCTGATTTCTCAAAAGAAACCTTGCAGGCAAAAAGGGGCTATAAAGAAGTATTCCAAGTCATGAAAGGCAAGGACCTACATTCAAGATTACTCTATCCAGCAAAGCTTTCATTTAGAATGGAAGGGCAGATAAAATACTTCCCAGATAAGGTCAAGTTAAAGGAGTTCATCATCACCAAGCCCTTATTATATCAAATGTTAAAGGGACTTATCTAAGGAAAAGATCAAAAATAGGAACAGTAAATGACAA
The DNA here is from genome assembly GCA_007922815.1 of Macrotus californicus. NCBI lineage: Eukaryota > Metazoa > Chordata > Mammalia > Chiroptera > Phyllostomidae > Macrotus > Macrotus californicus. Next base: position 28,466 of record VMDR010010464.1, on the reverse strand, counting down.
CAAACTCAGTTATTTGCAACCGAAACTAAAACAAAAACAAAAGCAAACTAAGCAAACAACTAGAACAGGAACAGAATCATAGAAATGGAGATCACATGGAGGGTTATTAGCGGGGGAGGGGAAGGGGGGGAAGTATAAAGAATAAGTAGCATAAATGGTAGGTAGAAGATAGACAGGGGGAGGTTAAGAATAGTATAGGAAATGTAGAAGCCAAAGAACTTAAATATAGGACCCATGGACATGAACTAAAGGGGGGGAATGTAGGTGGGAGGGGGTGTACAGAGTGAAGGGGAATAAAGGAGGGGAAATGGGACAACTGTAATAGCATAATCAATAAAATATATTAAAATAAAGATAAATTTAAAATAAAAGATTTTATTTATTTTTTTAAAGAGGGGCAGGGAGGGAGGAAGAGGGAGAGAAACATCAATCACACATCCCACACTGGGGACCTGGCCTGCAACCCAGGCATGTGCCCTGACTGGGAATCAAACCAATGACCCTTTGGTTCGCAGGTTAGCACTCAATCCACTGAGCCACACCAGCCAGGGCATATTTTTATTTTTATATAAAAGTAATACACAATTGGAAATAAAATAATTTTAATTCCAATTATAATGGAACCAAAAAGAAATAGGGATGTGGGTTAATTCCAGCACGTTTGGAATTAACCTGAGCTATTTTGCTGAAATAAAGTATAACTGCATGGCACTCACTCACCCTGTCAAGATATGAAATGCACTGCTTGATCATTGCTTTGTATTGATGGGTCTGAGGTGAGTTTTGGGGCAGTTTGTGTCAAACTTAAGCAGTGTTTATTGATCAGTGAGATTTGATGATTTGTAGATGGTCTCAGGGACACACCCCAGAGGGCTCCACCGTAGGGATGCTTACACGAAAGACTAGGCCAACAAGACTAACAGGGTACATATAAGGGTTACCAGCCTAGACTCCAATCAGGGCTCCATGGTTCTGTGCACACCTACGTGGCAACTGACCTGAGAAAAAGTGTGTCCATATGACCAACAGAGAGGACGGACCACATATCTAGTCCCTCTAGTCCCTTGCTATGAGGGAGCCTCTGGCTGCAATACCTATTTTTAATGTTCTAATGCTGTTGTTATATCGATACATGATCCTTTCCCTGCAACAAATATGTAAGCCTCATCATCTGGAGGCTTTGAGTCTTCCTCAATAATTGAACCCTATCTAGCCTGCCACCACTAATGCAAAGGATAAAATGTGTCCAAGACCTGTACATGGAGAACTACTAAGCACAGCATAAAGAGCCAAATAAATGGATACACAGGATCATAAAAAATACTGTTCTCAAGAGTTATTGTCAGCAAATAGATCAACAGATTCAATACAATCTTCATAAATTCTAGCCATCTTTTCCATGGTAATTAAAATATTATAAAATGTATATGGAAATACAAAGAGCCTAGAATAGTTAGAACTCTGAAAAAGGAATGAACACTGGAGGGCTCACACGGAGTTGAAGAGCGACCGTAAAGCCGTGGTGATCAAGAGAGCAACTCTGGCACCGGGTCACCGGGGAGAGCAGAAAACACTCTCCAGAAATAAACCCACATAAACATGGTCGACTGATTTTCAAAAAAGTTGCCAAAATAATTCAATGAGGAAAAGATGGTCTTTTCAGCAAATATTACTGAAACAATTTGATATCCATATGCAAACAAATGAACTTGAAACCTTCCTCACACATCATGTACAAAAAAATAACTCAAAATGGGTGATACTCCTAATGTAAGAACTAAAAATAGAAAGCTTCCAGAAGACAACATAGGAGAAAACCTTTGTGACACTGTTTGGGCAAAGTTTTGTTTTGTTTTGTTTTTTAAGATAAAACACCAAAGAAATGAACCACAAAATAGGACACTGATAAATTGTACTTCCATTAAAATAAAGAAATCCGTGCTTCACTTCCATCAAGAAAGTGAAAAGACAGCCCCCAAAATTGGAGAAAATATTTAAAACTATGCATTAGACAGAAAACATATCCCAAATACATAAAGAATCTTAAAACTGAGTGCTATACAGATAAACCACTCATTTTTTAATGGCAGAAGATATGAGTAAACATTTCATTAAGAAGACATACAAACGGCAAACACATGAAGGATGTCAACACCATTAATCACTAAAGACACGCAAGTTAAACCAGCAATGAAATGACTTTTAAACTAGGAAAATGGCTAAAAACAATTTTTTTTAAGATGGAAATAACAAGAACTGTCAAAACCTGAGAGCAACTGAAAGTCGCATACATTGCTGGGTAAGCCACTTTGGAAAACATTATGACAGTTTTAAAAATTAAGCATATGCTATCACATAACCTAGCAATTTCTCTCTACTATTAAATACTTTAGTGAACAAGATAAATGAAAAACAATATTCACAAAAAGACCAGTACTTGAACATTCATAACAGCATTATTTATAACAAAAAAGTAGCACAGAAACAAATTTTCTGTGCTGTTAAAGGGAAAACTCGAGTAATAGAAAGCAAATCAGCAGTTGGTTATCAGGGGCTAAGGATGGCAACAGGGGACTGAATGCAAACGTATACAAGAAACCCTTTAGAAACAATGAGAATGTTCTATTTTGCATGTCAGTGTGAAAAGACTACAAGCAAATATTCGTCAAAATTCACTGAACTGTATACTGAACACTACTAAACTTTATTTTATGTACTTTCTATTTCATTAAGGCTGATTTTAAAAAGAAAAACATAGTCTCTTTAAGTATAAATAATCTTGTTTTTTTCATGACTTTCCAACATAGGCAGGACTTGGCCAAGACGGCTCATCCGTGCTCCATGCAGATCAGCTGGGGCAGCCTGACCGGGGGCTGAAGGACCCATTTGTAAGCTCACTCACATGACAGCAAGCTGGTGCTGACTGTCTTAGGTAGGTAGGGCTGCAGGAAAGGTTTTGGTGGGCTCCCTGTCAAAGCATGGTGGCTCTGGTTCCACAAGAAGCCCTATCACTTCGTCCTGGTCAGGTAGTTCAGTTGGTTAGAGTGTCATCCTTATACACCAAGGTTGTAGGTTCAATCCCCATTCAAGGGCACACACAAGAATCAATCAATGAATTCATCAATAAGTGGAACAACAAGTCAGCATCTGTCTCTCTCTCGCCCTTCCTCCCTCTCTAAAATCGATAAATACAAATTAAAAAAAAAAAGAACTCATATCACTTCGTGACCTGGTGTAGGAATTTACGTTAGTGACCTTCACCACAGTCACAAGCCCACCAGGTTCTAGTGGAGGGACACACACTCCACCTCTCCATGGGAGGAGTATGTCAAGGTCACATTATGAAGCACAGTGTGTGAGATGGGGGATCTTTTTCTGACTCTCTTCTAAAAGATAATCTAGCACATTGGATTTTTGTTCTGTAGGTAATAAGAGTCATTAGGGCAATGCAAAAACAACATAATCGCATCTGTATTTTAGGATGGTAACTCCAGCAGCACTACCAGGAATAAACTAAAAAGATATGTGTGGGCAGAGGGATGGAGAAAGAGAACCTACGAAGGTGGTTATTTCAGGAGTCCAAGCAAAAGAGACCTTCAAGTGGCACAACATCTATGAGTAGGAATGGATGAGGAAACGGGCTTGCTGGAGAACTAGACAAATACGAGTGAAATGTCTTGGCAACTAATGCACGTGGGTAAACCTGGACCATCTGGAAAATGAGATGCCATTAAGAAAGACAGAGTTTAGGAGCGACAATACTAAATTCTCTTCAGTACATGCTGGTGAAGGCAGAATATATTTGAAAATAACAATGAAGACAGCCACAACAAAGAGCACATTTTATATAACCCATTACGAGGCTCAATTCTGATTAATCAAGAGTTGGCTACATCCTGAGACAAAGCAACATTGATGATTATATTTACCTAAAAGATTGATGTATATCTGCACACAAAAGGACTAAAAAGTCTGCTTTAATACCCCTGCTTCCTTCCTAGACAAAATGTTCTCTGACTGGGTTAATAAAACTGCCTATCTAGAGCTTTGTTTCTAAGGCGAAGAGCAGGAAAAATTTATATAGCTCTTTTTTAAGTGATAATAGTGATCATGCATGAATTTAAAACACAGTGTTCCTTTTAAACTTTTTAAATCATCTGTAGCAGGGCAGACACCATGGGCAAGTTAATTTCCCTTATTCCTCAAGAAAAGAACTGCTTTTTTCAACTATCAAATGGCCACGTGCTTCAGGGGACCTGGGTTTAGAATCCCCAGGAAGAATCGTAATTGGTTTAACTCAGTGTTCCCAACCATAAGGAGCTCTACAACAGAATCAACTGCGCATTTTTAGAAGGCCAATGCCTGGACATCCCCTCTCTCCATTCCAATTTAATTTGTCTGGTAGTGTCTTCTAATTATTGGGGGATATGTGTAAAGACAAATGTCAATTCAACAGGAACTAAGGCCATCAGCAGAAAAGAGGGTAGAATCTTGATTTTGACATTATTGAATTGACACTAGAAGTGTCTTTCATCCAATTTCTCATCATGTAAAATGACAAATTTTTGTCATTTTTTAAGCCACTTCTGACTGTTTTCTGTTACTGGCAGTGAGAAGTATCCTATGTGCTAAACCTGGCAATACAACCTCCAGGATGAAAGTTTCATTTTATAAACAGGAAGCAGAACTTCAGTCATGCTGCTGACAGAGGACAAGCCAATTTTATCTGAGCCAGTGAAGAATGATGTCATTTTGCTGTACACGAAAAGATCTTCCCCTACAGCTGATATGGATATTTAAATAAATAGGTATGTGTCTGCTCAATCACCTCTCCAAATGACTAGAGGTTCTTCTGGGAAACTGAATGCTGCAGTAGTGCAGAAGACAGTATCATCTGGCACATTCTCTTTTACAAGTGTTTGAATGGCTGTCTCCTAGATATTCCTACTATACTAGCTAAAATAAGGACATTTTCAAAAACCAAAATAAAACGCTATAAGGACGAGATAGCCTTCTTTGTTCTGCTCATCAATTCAAACTACCTAAAAGTAGCTGCCATCAATTTTTGCTGCTGGTGGATACTCCTCAACTGTGACCCTGATTTATGGTACAACATGAGCAGGAAGCACCCGATTTAAAGAATTCTGTTGTCCCTCTCCCGGAAAACACCAAGTGGTGGATGACACCCTAGGGGAGCCCTGGAATGGGAGGCCAACGGGTCTTCTGCAGAGGTTTGGGCAGTGGTATCGGGATTAAGGTTGCAGCCATGGAGCTCGAGATGGCAAGCTGAGCCACCTGGTCAAGAACATCAAGATGAAGTCCCTGGAGGAAATCAATCTTTCTGTCCTGCCCACCAAGGAATCTAAGCTCACATACTTTTTCCCAGCAATATTCCTCAAGAGTAAGGTTTTAAAGATTATGCCCATAAAAAAGACTTGTGCTGGCTAGTGGACCAGGTTCAAGGCATTTGCCATCGAGGATTACAACAGACATGTCAGTGGGGGTGTTAGGCTCTGCAAGGAGGCTGTAGACACCGCCATCTGCAGGGACACCATCCTGGCCAAGCTTTCTATCATCCCAGTGAGGTGAGGCTACTGGGAGAACAAGATCAGCAAAGCCCCACATCATCCCTTGTAAGGTTACTGGTTGCTTCAGCTCTGCACTGGTGCACCTCATCCCTAACCCCAGGGGCACTGGCATCATCTAGGCTGCTATGCCCAAGAAGTTGCTGCTGAATGCCAGTATCAATGAGGGCTACACTTCAGCCAGGGGCTGCAATACCACCCTGGGCAACATCGCCAAGGCCACCTTTGATACTGCCTCCAAGACCTACAGCTATCTCCCCCCCCCAACTTCTGGAGAGAGACTGTGTTCAACAAGTCTTGCTGTCAAAAATTCACAGACCATCTCATGAAGACCCACATTAGGGTCTTCATGCCGAAGGCCCAGGCTCCAGTTGTGGCCACCATGTAGTATTTATACAAGAAAAATAGAGTGAATTATAAAATAAATAATTCTGCCCTTATTACCATAGACAGTCAGGGAGTGCCAGGGAGTCTCCCCCATTGGCCAAGATGGCCCACGGTAGGTTCTAACAAGAACACTAGAAGCTAGAAAGATGAATGCACAGGGCCCAAGCACACCAAAAGCTAGAGAGATACTTGGATACAGGGAGAAAAAGCCCTCCACTCCCTATCCACATAAGAACCACAGGCTTCAGCAGGATGGGGGACAGTCTTTGAGACAGAAGTCCACAAATCTCCCAAGCTGCGGCACCTGAATAAACCTCTTTCCTTTGGCACCAGCACCGGCCTCACAAGTTTGGCTTTCATTGCAGCAAGCAGCCAAACCTGAGTTTTCGTTACACCCCCAAATTCAATTCTAAGTCAATAATTCAGACCTTCTTCACTTTGGTTTCAAAGCATATGGACACTTGCCCTGGCCAGGTGGCTCAGTTGGTTGGAGCATCATTGCATACACCAAAGGCTGTGAGTTCAATCCTCAGTCCAGGCACGAAAGGGAGGTAACTACCTGATTGTTTCTCCCTCCCTCCCTTCCCCTCTCTCTCTCTCTCTCCCCCCCACTCCCCCATTCCTCTCTCTCTGAAATCAACGAAGCACATCCCCTCTCCTGAGGATTTTTAAACAAGAAACGTGGACAGCTCGTTGCTTCCAAGGCTCACCTCTCCCCACATCCTGGTTTTGTTTTTTTGTGTTTTTTTTTAATATATTTTATTGATTATACTATTACAGTTGTCCCATCTCCTCCCCCCACCACATCCTGGTTTTGATTCCTCCCACCCCTCCTGAACCCGCTGCTCTTCATTGTCCCTACTCTCTCCAGTGAGGTTCAGAGGCTCCTTCCCTTAGGCCTTTATGCCATGTTCACATCTCCCCATACAAAACTCTGCACCGTATGTTCCCTTCCCTGTCAGCTACAGCCTCCACTCTCACAGCTGCCTTTTACAGCCCAGCTTCCTGAACTGCGGCCCACTCATCTCTTCGCTCATTTATCAATCCACTTCGATATGGCTTCCACCTCCAGTACTTCATTGAAATTGCTCTGGAAAGGTCACTAATTATTGCCTCCTTACTAAAATTAATGACCCCTTTTAAGTCCTTTTATTTCTTTCTTGATTATTTTTAAGCTTCCATTAATACCAAGTTGCGTGTTAGGCACCTGATGCCCAAAGATGATTAAAACAGTCCCTATGTTACAAGCTCACAGTCTAACAGAAGAAATGGTCACAGAGACAATTCTAACACCTCGGTCAAGGACAGAAATCTATATGTGACAGAGGAAAACCACTGGGAATGGGAGCTGGGAAATGGTTTTAAAGAAGTGATGAGTAATCTCACCTTTTAAGGTTCAACAGAAATTTCAAATGTTGCAGACACTGAAAAAGAATATTCCAGACAGAGTACATGTGTGTGAAGAATAAAGAAATGACCTGAACTCAGGCCACAGCAGGGAGGAGGGGACAGACCTAAAAGAAATTAACTAACCTGTCAGGCAGAATTTGGTATCACTAGCTATTCTTCCTTTCTTAATATAATCACACCTCAGTATCTGTGGGGGATTGGTTTCCAGGATCCCCGCGAACACCACAGTCCATGGACACTCAAGTCCCTTCTGTAAAATGGCGTAGTACTTGCAAACAACCTATGCACGTTCTCCCACGTACTCCAAATGATCCCTAGATTACTTATATCGACAATACCTAATGCTGTGTAAATGGTATGTAAACAGTTGTGAGACTCTAATATTTAGGAAAAATGACAAGAAAAGAGTCTATATTGCAACCATCGCAGGCCTAATTACATAGTACATACACATTTAGAACAACGTAAATTTTTTTTGACTTTTGACCCACAGTCAGTTGAACCCATGGATGCAGAACCCTTGATTATGGAGAATCAGCCACACTTCCTCCCTGGTTTTCCTCTTATCTCTCCATTTCGTTGGGTTCTTTTTCTATTCCCAAGAGTCTGCCCCCACCTCCTCCCACTCTAAACGCTCTCAGGAAGATCTGACCCAAGCCTATGACTGGCTAAAAGATTGCAAACCAGGTCACTGTAAAGAAAGGTTTTCACTTGTAACTTTAACGATGGCACTGTTGAGCAAAAGAATATTCAGCTCTCTCCACAGGATTTGCCAAATCAATTGCTTTCACAAAAATAACGTAAGCCCCGACTGGTGTGGCTCAGTGGGTTGGATGTCGTCCCACAAACTCAAGGGTTGCTGGTTCAATTCTCCATCAGGGCACATGCCTTGATTGCAGGCCAGGTCCCCAGCTGGGGGCATGCAAGAGGCAACCAATGGATATTTCTCTCTCACATCAGTGTTTCTCTCCCTCTCTTTCTCCCTCCCTTCTCCTCTCTCTAAAAACAAATAAATAAAACCTTTTCAAAAATAATGTATAAACTAACATATAAAAAACAGCAATTATGAGGATATAGTGCATGAATAGGGGCCTAAGATACAGTACCAACAGATAAATAAAATGCACTGCAAGCAGAAAGTGATCCTGGAGAAATGAAACGGCAGAATCTAAAGTGATTTAGAAAAGGATTAACTAGAATTTAATTGCAGATGAGAAAAGCTGACCATACAAATTTTAAGCATATCCAGAAGGTATCCAAAAATGATTGCAGAATGAATTTATGAAAGACAAATTCTAGGTTTCTTCCCTCCCTAAAGAATGTGGGGTCACCTACATCCAAATTCAAATCTGAGTATGTTCTACAGAATTGCCTGTAAGAATTCCAATTGCTAAGCAGAAATCGAAGGAAAAAAAGATGGTTTCTAAGGTAACCAAGGCCCATAGTCATACCACACTTACTCTGACATATCAAAGTCATCACCTGAGCTTGTCAGAAATTATTTGGAAGAGCTGATATGTTATGTTTGTGCCCTAAGGCTGCAAGTTGTTAAGCAAATAAGCTCCATGTTCTACATTAGCACAATCTGCCAGTGGCTTTCTCAAGGAGAAAATGCGCCTTCTTAGAGGTCAAAGAGGAGAATAATCTCTTCTGACAGACAGTGCTCTAAACTCTCAAAGGCTACGAGAAACAACCCTTATGAAATTAGAGAGGTAGCTTTTTAAACCTTTTAAAGAGAAACTAAAAATAGATCAATTCAGTTGTCCTATTCATATTCTCTTGCTAATTTTATTTCTACCAGGAGGAAAAAAGTCTGCAAATTGTTCATCCAAGAAAGTAAACAATGGGGGGAGATGACTTTTTGATCTGCAACATTAACTACAGTTTTAGAACCTCTGGTAACTGCCAATTAGACTCTTTGCTCCTCATTTAAAGGAAAGCCATTTCAACTACAACCTGATAAAAACATCTTGGAAAACAAAACAAAAACCCTCTTCTTTTACCCTTTGGGGTTAAGAAGAGAGATCAGAAAGGGTCAGTAGGAATGGAGCTAATCCCTTTTTTCAGCTCAATATTATAAACAACATTTGGTATATATCAAAAACAATATTATAAAAGTTTTTTCATTCAATCCAATTCCACTAAAGGATCCTCTTTGTAAGTGGATCAACTGTCACCACATTGTAAATTGCACTGAAAATTATTTTCTTTCCTCTTGAGAATTTCATTTAATAGGCTTATGTAAATTAAGTACCTTTACTTACTGCCCCATCTAACTAAAGAGAGCAAGTTGTCAGTAACAAAAACATTCCCCAGTCTACATTAATAAATTCCTTGAGTTGAATACAAAGAATATATTATTTCAACGTAATAAAACAGTATGCCTGAGGACACAGAGACAAGCCAAGTATATTTATGGAAGACCTGATAACCTAGAAAAATTACAAATCCAATTAGCACTTAATAAAGACCTCCAATACAAAGCTCTTTAGAACTCCTAATTATTCAAACTGTAGCTATACTGGAAACAAACCAGAGGATACAGCAGTTCGCTGGCATACACACACAGACTAGACCTAAAGGGAGACACAGAGAGGGGCGAGTGGGGAAAGAGTCCAGAAACCACTACTCTCAGCCATCTCACAAGGATTTCCTTTTGATGCACTCACTCAGGAAAAGAGGACAATTACATCTTTCAGAGATCTGACTCAGCAACAAATATGCACGTGGTAGTATTGAAAAGTCTGTTCTTTCATCTTTAACTTCAGCTACCCAGTCCTATGCTCTTTTATTTGTAGTTGTCCCTTTTTGTTTTATTAGTTATATAGAAGACTTATTAAAAGAAGCAGTCCAGATATAAACTGGCATTTTACTTTTGGAAAGCAAGACAGCAAAACACATCAATAGCAATGGTCACAATACTCATCTCCTCGTCTACTATTAAGTGTCCACTCTTTTTGAAGTGCTTTCTATAAGCCATATAATTTAAACCTCAAGCAACCATGAAGGATAGATTTTCTTACCTTTCCACATAAGACGAAAATGAGACTCAAAGAGGTTAACTTGCCACGGTCTCACAGCTAGTAAACAGCTTATCACAACGTGAACTCACATTACATCTCACTCCAAAGGCTCTGGGTGACATGACTGTTCATGCAGAAAATCAAAGAATCTACCGAAAAAGAAAACCTAATAGAACTAACCAATAAATTTACCAATGTTGCAGGATACAAAAATCAAAGTGCCAACATCAATTGTATTCTACATTGTACTAGCAACAAACAATCTAAAAATAAAGTTTTCTTCAAGTACCAGTTATCAAATGTCATCAAAAACTCATAAAATGCTTTAAAAGAAATTTTTATCAGGTAAAGCAAAGAGAATTTTTAGGACAATAAGAATACTCTGTAGGATTCCATAATAATGGATCCATGTCATCACAGATCTGTCCAAACCCACAGAATGTATACCAAGAGCACACCTTAATGTAAAGTACAGCCATTGGGCAGTTACATTGTGTCAACATAAGTTCGTTAATTTTATTTAACGCATGAATCTTTCTAGAGGAGTGTAGGTGTGAGGGTCAGGGAGTATATGGGAAATCTCTGTACCTTCCTCCCCAAAATTTGCTGTGAACCTAAAATTCCTTTTTAAAAAAAGTCTTAAAAACAAGTCATGCAATACTTATAAGAAACACAAAACTCTCTAAGACTTTTAACAGAAAATGCCAAAATTTTGCTGCCAGAAATTAAAGCTCTACAGAAGCAAATGGTCACTCCATATTCACATATTGAAAGACTCAATATTCAGTTGTCATTTCTCCTCAAACTGGTCATTGCCATCACAATTAAAATCCCAACATTTTCTGTAGAAACTGACAAAGTTGCCTATAAAGATTCAAGACTTAGAATAGGCAAAACAACATCAAAGAACAATCAAGTCCAAGGGCTGACATTACCTGATTCCATGACTTAACTATAACACTACAGTAACTAAGGCAGTATAATATTAGTGGTACCAGCGACTTGGCCAGTGCCGGCAGCCTAGCCAATGCCTGCAGTGCCAGCAAGTGGAAGGGCTGCAGAGGAAGCACTGCATAGCCTGGGTAACCAGACGAGCATGGTGCTTGAAGACGCATCCCCCCACCGACAGGTAGGGCACAACGAAGTCGTCATGCTAAGCATGAGCAAGGCTAGCAAGGGTGATTGGCTAAGGGAAAAGCCCTCCTATCACCTTCTGGTGTGGTGGAGAGCTGTTAGTCTAGCCTGGGAAAAGATGGGATTGGTTGGGGGTGGTGGACCCTGCCAAACCACAGAGAAGCAGGAGCACCTGCGTGGCCACAGAGGCAGCTTATATAAACTGATGTAAAGGAGAGACATGCTCTCTCTAGGATCCACACCCAGAGATTCAGGCTTGTGCTTTGTGGGACCAACGGGCCCTGGAAACTATGTGGTGAATGGCAACTCTGAAAAGGAGGGATCCTGAAGCCCAACATTAGCAGGGAGAGAAGCTGAGCTGTTTGGGGGACAACTCAGTGGCTGCCGGCAATTCCCGAAGGACAGTATTTTGAATGGGAGAAGGAACTCTGGGCACAGCCTGGGACTGGTCCAGCAGAGAGTGGCAGGGTTTTCCTCTGGGTTTTCCAGAGGAGATGGGCTTTGAGGCAGGAGCCTGCCGTCCTCCCAGATTGTGCAGCTTTTGAATAAAAGACCTCTTTCCTTTTCTCACCAGATCTCTCCCTCCGGAATTTGCCTATGGGTGGTGGCAGGCAGGCAGCCGAACCCCACTTTTGTTCTGTAACATCAGCAATAAGGACAGATATAGACCCAACAAGAGTGGAATAGAAAGTGCAAAAACAGTCCCACAAAACAGATTGACTGAGTTTAGGCAGACACCAAATAATTCATTGGACAAAGGATAATCTTTTGAAGAAATAGTCTGTAAGAATTAAAAATCCACATGGAAATAAATACATCCTGAGCTCAACATCACAGCATATATTTAAAAACCCATTCCAACAGAATATAAAACTTAAAACTATAAAGTTTCTAGATGATAACAAAGGAGTATCTTAGTGATACCGTGGTATAAACAAAGCCTTCTTGGCACAAAAAATCACTAACAAAAAGATGATAAGCTAGACTACAAAGTTAAAATTTTCTAGGCTTTAAAAGATACCATTAAGAAAAATGAAAGAAAAGCCACAGACCAAAAGAAAAATATACGAAATAGCTACTTCTGAAAATGGATTTAACCACATTCTCTGAAGAAACACAATTTATTTTTCCCCCAACAGGCACAATATTTGAACAGTAGCTTATGCAAAAGAGACATTTCCATACCTTGGCTATTGTGAATAATGACATAATGAACATCAAAACGCAGACATCTCTTTGAAATAGTGATTTCATTTCCTTCGATATGTACCCAGAAATAGGATTGTTGGGTCATATGGTAGCCCCATTTTTCATTTTTTTAGGAAGCATCGTACTACTGTTCTTCATATCTGCACTCCCACAAATACACCACAAGGTTCCCTTTCGCCCACATCCTTGCCAGCATTTCTCATCCCTTGTCTTTATTCTGGCCATTCTAACAGGTGTAAGGTAATATCTCACTGTGGTTTTGATTTGCATTTCCTGGATGATCAGTGATGCCGAGCACCTTTTCATGTACCTGCTGGCCATTTGTATGTTTTTCTTTGTCTTTTGAGGTCCCCTGTCCATTTTTAAATCACATTGTTTGTTTCTTTGTTTGGCCTGCTATTCAGGAATATATGTCCCTTGAATATTTTGGATGTTAACCCCTTATCAGTTACATGCTTTGCAAACATTTCTCCCATTGTGTATGTTCCCTTCCCCACCCTCCACCCTGCACAGAAGCTTTTTAGTGTAATGTAGTCCCACCTGTGTGTTTTTGCTTTTGTTGCTTATGCTGTCATATCCAAAAAGTCATTGCCAAGGCCAATGTCAAGGAGCTTTTCAGATTTTTTGTTTTAATTTATTGATTTTTTTTCCTTTTTCTTGAGAGAGAGAGAAAGAGAAAGATAGACACTGATATATTGTTCCACTGATTTATGCATTCACTGGTCACTTCCTGCATGTGCCCTGACCTGGATCAAACCCCCAACTTTGACATATTGGGAAGATGCTCTAACCAACTAAGCTATCCAGTCAGGGCTTTTCAGGTTTGATTTTTAAATCTTTAATCCATTCAAGTTAATTTTTGCAAGTGGTGTAAGTTAGGTGTCCAGTTTCATTCTTTTACATGTGGATATCCAGTTTTCCTAACACCACTTCCAGAAAGGAGGCAATCCTTTCCCCCACTGAGTATTTTTGACTCCCTTGTGAACTATTAGTAGACCGTACACGCGGGAGTTTATTTCTCGGCTCTTGAATCTGTTCCATCAATCCATGTAGCTGTTTCTGTGTCAACATCATAATGTTTTGATTATTATAGCTTTGTAATCAGGAAATACACATATATGCAATGGACTGTTATTGAGCAATAAAAAGGGAAATCCTGACATTTTCAACAACATGGATGTACCTTGAGGGTTATTATGCTAAGTAGTAAGACAGAAGACAAAAACTATGATCTTATTTATATGTAGAATCTAAAAAAGTTGAACTCATAGCAACAGTAGACTGGTAGTTGCCAGAGGCAGGGACAGGACAGGGATACAAACTTCCAAGTACAGTGACTAGAGTTGATAATACTGTATTATGTATTTGAAAGTAGCTAAGAGGGTAAATCCTAAATGTTCTCACCACAAAAAGAGATACTGTATTTTGCCATATTTACTGTATTTATTCCGAAACTTTTGAGGGAAAATAAGGATGTGTATTATATATGGACAGTACTAATTCCATAGCTATATAAATGTTTTTAATTCTTTTACTTATGCTTATGAGCTGAAAGTATAACTCTAGAAAGCAATGGTATCCATGTGTAAAATAATACCCTGGAATATGATTATCACTTTTGTTGAACTTACAAGGAACTTGCAGTGAAAGCAGTTTGGGCCAACAATTCAAGAGCCACGTATTGTCATCCAGAGTAAGTCAGGTGATGCCGACTGTTACCCACCTGACAAGACAGGAAGACAGGTATGCCGAAGCTGTTACCACAGGGTGAGCAGCACGACACCCTTTGTTCACTTTAGGCGGGAGAAACCACTGGAAAATCCCTCAGCAAATGTCGTAACAGTTTTCGTACTGTGAGCTTTAGGCTGAACGTTATCAAACGTGCTAAAAAGCACAGCAACAGAGCTGCTGGGTGAATGGAACAGTGGTTGTGCCACAGGAGGGCAGGGTAGAGGCAGACAGGCAGGAGAAAGGCATAGGAAACTTGTTTAAAATCTATGGCTGTACTGCATGTAAATTATACCTCCAAAAATGTAAAATAAATTTATGATATTTCACTAAAAGTCCCTAAGTATGCAGAATTATGTACATTGACAAAGTGGCAAAAACAAAAATAGAGCATATAAGTAATTGTGAAATCACATTAATTTCCCTGAGGTCATAGGTATATGTATAAATTTTAAATAGTATTTAGGCAGGAAAGTTAAAAAAAAGTTGAACAATAACTTGGGACAGCCAGCTAACAACAAACCAGAATCTTAGGGATTGCTTTGAGGTATCGACTTAAGTAGATAAATGAGTTTTCACAACTCAGCTCAGACACCAAAGCTTAGCATAAATTTCTCCTTTTTGTCTTTTCAGTTCACTGCTCACCAGTTCCTAAATTAAACAGATGATATATGTCAATCATTTATTTGTTGATATTCACTCATTTGTCAAATAAACTGTGTGCTTCCTCATGAAGATCAAAGTTTTCAAAAGCACTCAGAGGCCAGTGTAACCTGACACATTTAAAAATCAGTATGCATAGCAAAACCAATTTCAGATTATTAAAAATTTTCACTTCCATTTCATTTCCCATGACAGCTCACCCTCATACTCACAATGTTTCCTTCGTTTTACTAACAAGCTAAAGAGAGCTTTCATATTTATTTCACTTCTTTCAGAATTGAATGTGTGTGGCGATGCCAACCATTTGAATAAGCCCATGTTTAATTTGGAATAGGTTTTGAAACATTTCTCAAAAAATATTCATGATTAATAAAACCAAGAACTGGTTCTTTCAAAAGATAAACAAGATTGACAAACCTTGTCCAGACTCATCAAGAAAAAATTAGAGAGGATCCAACTAAAGAAAATCAGAAATGAAAGAGAAGTAACAACTGATACCAGAAATACAAAGAGTCACACATTTGGCCAAGATGGAGGCATAGGTTCAATACACTTTACCTCCTCACATAATCAAAAGAAAGATAACAACCAATTTAAATACAAAAAACAACCAGAACTGCCAGAAAACTGAACTGTCCTGAAGTCCAACAACCAAGGAGTTGAAGAAGAAACATGCACCCAGACCAGTAGGAGGGTGAAGATGGGCAGCCAGGGCAGAGAGGATGTACAGCGAGGCAGCAGCTGGCAGACTGGCTGGCCCTACATTCGAGTGCAGATAAAAACCGGGAAGAAGAACTGGGGAGCAAGCAATTCAGCCCAGGACAGATGGCACAATCCAGGGTTCCAGCACCAGGAAATAAAATTTATAAACCTCTGTCTCTAAAAACCCATGGGACTTACAACAGTGGAATAAACTGCTAGTCTCTCAGGAGAGTCCATCTGAGAGGTCCACAGGGTCCTAGAACATACATAAGCCCACCCACCTGGGAATCAGCACCATGGAAGCACCTGAAAAGATGCCTTTCACTTGCAGGAAGTAAGGGAAGTGACTGAAAGATGTTCAATGTCACTAATCACCGGAGAAATGCAAATTAAAACCACAATGAGGTATTCCACCACACTTGTCAGAATGGCTATCATCAATAAATCAACAAACAAGTGCTGGTGAGGATGTGAATAAAAGGGAACCCTCATGCACTATTGGGGGGAATGCAGATTGGTGCAGTCACTGTGAAGAGCACTATGAATTACCTCAAAAAATTAAAAATGGAACTCCCTTAAGATCCAGCGATCCCACTTCTGGGAATATATCCAGAGAAATCCAAAACACTAACTAAACAGACAATACACACCGCTGTGTTCAGTGCAGCATTATGTACAACAGCCAGGATTTGGAAGCAAACCAAGTGTCCATTAATAGATGAATGGATAAAACAGCTGTGGTACATTTATTTACATGTATATTTATATAATGGAGTACTACTCAGCCTTAAAAAAGAAGGAAATCTTACCCTATGCAACAGCGTGGTCAGACACAGAGAGCATCGTGCTAAGTGAAATAAGCCAGTCGGAGAAAGACAGGTACCATATGATTTCACTCATATGTGGATTCTAATGAACAAACTAAGGTAACAAACAAAACTGAAACATATTCATAGATAGAGACCAGACTGACAGCTGTTAGAGGGAAGGGGCTGCAGAGCTAGTGAAGGAATTAAAAAGGAAAAAAAAACAAAACTCATAGGCAGACAACAGCATGGTGATTACCAGAAGGAAAGGGGAGTAAGGGGGGATAGAGAAGGGCACAGAGAGGATAAATGGTGGAGGAAGGAGACTTGACTTTAGGTGGCAAATATACAATACAATATACAGATGACGTGTTTATCAACTGTACATCTGAAACCTGTGTAATTGCGTTCACCGATGGCACCCCAATAAATTCAATAAAAAAAGTGAACATTTCTGTGTTCTCTTTGTCTCTCACAAAGCTACTGGTACTGAGCTCTTACAGTAAAGCAGACATGAAAAGGAAGTGGTAACAAATTAACAAGGGTCACTAGCTGCCAGCCACCCAATCATATACACTGACCTGTCTTCTGGCTCCAGTAAGGTGGACACTGATCAGAGGAGGTTATAATCTCTAACAGTGAGCAGTGTGTGTGTGACTTTCACTGGAGACGAATCAGATGTCCAAAGTCTTCCTCAAAGCACACCAGGAGTAGTATGAAACAGCATATTTAATGTGCCTATATTTTTCTATAATACGAACTATAAAAAGTAAAGCTCAAAAATCTTGACGGGGGGAAATCTAACAGTGTAAAAGAAACTACAGTTTTGTTTCTTCCTTTTTGGGTGGTGTGATGTAAAACAGTATTTTCTATTGTAACCAGGTATGGGTTCCAGGAATTGAAAAAAAAAAAGTTAATGTCTAAGGTATAATTCAAGATTTGGTAAATCAAGGCAGAAATTTCCAGTCTCAGATAAAGGAATGAGTACACATTCTCTGCTTCCTACAAAAAGTAATAAAAGCACATAAGAAGTAAGTATAAACCCTCAAAGACCAAGAAAGAGTACAGACATCAGATATTAACAAAATTTTATATTAAGTAAACGATGGTAAATAACTCAGCAATGTGAAGAAAAGTACAACCTAAGTGCCCACACAGAGCAATGCGCACAACATGCCAGCCCAGCCACACTGCCAATGGACAAAGGGCATTCATCTCATCAAGGGCTTAAGCTAAGGTCAACCCTCTCCCACACTGCACAGGAAATTACAGCATCCATTGAGGTACTCCACAGTTCCTACTGGATACAAATAAGACAACACACTGACTTCTCCTTCTCATTGTGAACTAGTCCTGAGCCAATGAAAGAAAGTTAGTATCGTTAAATCCTTTACAAACTTTCCTCAATTATTTACACAGTAATAGTTTACCATAGTTTGTTTCTGTTATGGTGGGTTTTGTGGGAACACCTTTAACCCACTCATCCACTACTCAATTTCATCTGTGCTGACTTGCAGCACCGTACATTCCTCAACTCAGCATCTCTCTGTCTCTGGGTACCAATACTTCCTATCTTGTCTAATTTAAGCAAGATGTCTTTTATGTTTCTCAAAGCCCATTACTCAGGCTCCCAACTAGCAGTTTCAGGGCTGGGCCTCCCTTCTCAGGACTATGGCACAGTCCAAAGTAATTAAATGAAAATATGTTATAAACTTTTAAACATTAGTGAAGTTTAAATCTTCTTTTTTGACAGCTCTAAGATACAAATGAATTATCCTTCCTGTATTTTGTCACCCATGGTTTGGCTATAAATAAACTAATGCTAAGCTTTTAATATCTACAAAACCAACATTTATAATTCTGCAATGATAGAACCAGATTCCAGGAAAAGGCTGAGAATCAACTAGATAAGTGAAAAGTGCATCTGAGTGTGTGTATGTGAACACACACATGTGCACAGGTTAGAAAGTAAGGACGAAAGAGAAAAAGCTCACAGATCTTCTAGACTAATTTGGTAAAGCAGTAGAACCATAGCTAAAAAACAAATTTTATATAGTTTCAAAAGAGAAAACCATGGTATGTACAGAATACAGGCAGGGACTTCTGGTCAAGATGAAGGTATAGTAGACACACTTCGCCTCCTTGCACAACCACAAGAAGAATCACAACTAAACTCAAAACAAAAAACACCAGAACTGCCAGAATATCTAACTGTATGGAAGTCAGACAACCAAGGATTTAAAGAAACCATTCATCCAGACGGGCAGGAGGGGCAGAGACAGGAAGCCAGGCACAGACAACGATGTGCAACATGGGAGGCAGTGGCAGTAAAGGAATGGGTGGTCCCACATTCTCGTGTGGTGGATAAAAATAGAGAGGAATACCTTGGGAGTGGGTGATCTAGCTCCAGGCCAGACCACACAGCCCTGGGTTCCAGCACAGGGAAGATAAAGCCTCAAACTTCTGGCTGTAAAACCAGTGGGGGTTGGGGCAGCAGAAGAAACTGTTTCTCAGGAGAGTCCATTAAAAGGGCACATAGTCCTAGAACATACCCAAATCCACCCACCCTCAGAAGCATCACCAGGGAAACAGCTAGAACGGCATCAGTCACATACAGGAAGTTGGGGAAGTGACTGGAAATGGGGCGAGTGACAGGCAAACCTCTAGAGGCTAAGCAGTGGCACTGTCCCCTCTCTGACCCCTCCCCCACAACACAGGGCACCACAAAGTGGTGAAGTGAGTTGCCCTACCCTGACAAATACCTAAGGCTCCACCCCTTACAACTTAACTGATTCGCTAAGACAGGGAGTCAAAGCAGCTCTACCAAATACACAGAAACAAACACAAGAAGGCTGCCAAACTGGGGAGACAAAAAAAGGTATGGCTCAAATGAAAGAACAGAACTAAACCCCAAAAAGAACGAAGCAAAGCGGAGAATCCCAACTATCAGATGCAGAGTTCAAAACACTGGTGATAAGGATGCTGACAGAAATCACTGAGTAGGGCAAAAACATAAAGCAAAAAATGAAGGCTACACTAAGTGAAATAAAGAAAAGTCCATAGGGAACCAACGGTAAAGGGAAGGAAGCCAGGATTCAAATCAATGATTTGGAACATAAGGAAGAAATAAACATTCACCTGGAACAGAATGAAGAAACAAGTATTAAAAAAAAATGAGGAGAGTATAAGACGACTCTGGGACATCTCCAAAAGTGCCAACATCTGAATCATTTGGATGCCAGAAGGAAAAGAGGAAGAGCAAGAAATTGAAAACTTATTTGAAAAACTAATAAAAGAAACCTTCCCTAATTTGGCAAAGGAGATAGACATACAAGTCAAGAAAGCACAGAAGAGTCCCCAACAAGTTGGACCCAAAGAGGAACACAACAAGGCACATCATAATTAAACTGACAAAGGTTAAAGATAAAGAGAGAATCTTAAAAGCAGCAAGAGAAAGGCAGTGAGTTACCTACAAAGGAGTTCCCATAAGACTATCAGCTGATTTCTCAAAAGGAACCTTGCAGGCAAGAAGGGGCCGGAATGAAGTATTCCAAGTCATGAAAGGCAAGGACCTACCTCCAAGATTACTCTATCCCAGCAAAGCTATCATTTAGAATGGAAAGGCAGATAAAATACTCCCCAGACAAGTTAAAGCTAAAGGAGTTCATCATCACCAAGCCATTATTACATGAAATATTAAATGGACTTATTAAAAAAAGATCAAAACTATGAACAGTAAATGACAACAAACCCACAACTATCAACAACCCAAACTAACCAAACAACTAGAACAGGAACAGAATCACAGACATGGAGATCATTCAGACTTTCGGCTGGGAGGGGGAAGGGAAGGAAAAGAGGGAAAGGTAGAGGAATTAAGAAGCATAACTGGTAGGTACAAAATAGACAGGGGGATTTTAAGAATAGTATAAGAAATGGAGAAGCCAAAGATCTTATATGCACAATCCATGGACATGAACTAAGGGAGTGGGTAATGATGGAGGAAAGAGGGGTACCAGGTAGAGGGGTGCAAAGGGAGGAAAATTGGGACAACTGTAATAGCATAATCAAGAAAATACACTTTAAAAAAAGAATGAAGGTAGATCTCACTAAAAGACAAGACACCAACAAGCATGCTGCTACCTTGATAGTTAAAATCTCAGGAAGGAACAGCCAATTACCTTGAATGGGCAGAAGAGAAACGTACGGTTGAATTGAGTTTCTGTCACAAGTAATTTGTACAACTACAGGTTATGTTCCTGGTGGTGAGCTTCTTACGTTAAGGAAAGCAAATGACAGATTTGCCAATGATAAAATTCAATCTTTCAAGAGAGAAACTAGATTTTTAGAAAACTTGTATCTACTGTGCATTGGAAACTTCTCAATATTTAAAGAACTCTCTAATAAGAACAGTGGCAAAAGTAACACAGGTGGAGTCTGCTTTGATATTATAAAATGAAGTGGGTAACCTAATGTTAGGAAGATCTGTATAGCTCAGAGAACAAGTATTTTCCAAATAAAGCATGAGGTTTGCTTAACAATCAATTTTTTTTTAAATAATGCATAAGTAAAAGGTCTTTTCAGAGTACAGGATAAGTCAATGAATTTTATTGTCACTGATGTTGTTTCACATTCTACATTCTCACTAATCTTTAAGAAATTATCCGTATTTGAAGTCTAATGTAGTATCAATTATTAGAGAGAGCTATTACAACTATCCTCCTTCCCAGTATAAACCTGAGAGGCCAGATTCGCTTCATACACTTATTTCAAAGAAACATGCTGCAAACAGATTATACTCATAAACAGTTATAAGAATTCAGCTGTCTTCAATTCTATTCAGCCATATGTTAAAGAGATTTGCAATAATACAACAGTGCCACTTTCTCACTAATTGCTTTTTTTTTTAATTTTGGAAAATAGCTTTTTTACATCAAAAATTTTTATGTTAAAATTTATGAGTTTGCTAATATTTTAATTTATTATAAAAATCTCCCAGTGGTAATTTCTTTTTTCCTTTTTTTTAATAGACTTTATTTTATTTTTTAAAGATGTTATTTATTTTTTAGAGAGAGAGGAAGGAAGGGAGAAAGACAGGGAGAGAAATATCTATGTGCAAGAGAAACATCGATCAGTTGTCTACTGCACGCCCCTAACTGGGGACCTGACCCACAACCCAGGCATGTGCCCTGACTGGGAATCGAACCGGCAACCTTTCAGTTCGCAGGCTGGCACTCGACCCACTGAACCATACCAGCCAGGGCTCCCAGTGGTAATTTCTGATACAGTAAATATCAATAGATTAAAAAAAACACACATAGAAACAAAAGCTCTTCAGAGCCCTCAAATAATTCCTAGAAGTAGTAAGAGCTCCTTCCTGTAACCACGAAGTTTGAGAATTACTAGCCTAAGCCATTCCTACTTTTCAAAACCACCTCATTTCTTTCTCTGTCCACCAGTCAATGACTTTCTAGGACAAAGAATCTACATTCAGATTCTTCAAATCTCATTCCATAGAATTTCAGGTACAATGCCACTGAATTACCAATTTAATTCCCAATGATTAAATGAAAGTCTCCAGATCTCAATAATATGAAACTACAGGTATATGGTATATACACAAACACCTACACTGGTTGGTATGAGAACTCACAGCCCAAGAAATTAAGCTAAATCAAACCTGGGATATCTCCAGTACAAAACAAATATGAAGGAACATATTTGCAAACTAGAGACACAGAATTTCCACAGAGGAAGCCAGACAGATGATAACTTCAGAATCCAAAATTATAAAATACACAAGGCAACATCCATTATAAAAAAGAGTAGCCGTACACAACACACAGTGGTTTATGTTCCCAAGACAGTTAAATAGAATTAGATAGCAGAAACTCAAATAATTAAGTTAAAACTTATTAGAGAAATTAGAAAAAAATTTTAATGAGAATGAGTAAGAGTATTTTTAAGGGAAGATTGGAAAAGAATCAAGTATAACTTACTGGAATGAAAAACAGGCACTGAAATTTAAACCTCAGTGGTTGTCCAGACCGTAAATGAGACACAGATGAAGATAGTAGAGGTTAATTGGAAGATAAATCTGAGGAACTAAACAGAAGGCATCCAGAGAAAGAGGGATGGAAATATGAAAGGGACATTATAAGACGTGAAGAACAAACTGAAAGGAAAACAAAGTATGCATCCTAATCAGTAAACCCACAAAGAAAATCAGAAATAAAAGACCTAGTACTAAAGAA
This sequence comes from Macrotus californicus, assembly GCA_007922815.1. Classification (NCBI taxonomy): domain Eukaryota; kingdom Metazoa; phylum Chordata; class Mammalia; order Chiroptera; family Phyllostomidae; genus Macrotus; species Macrotus californicus. The sequence goes on along the minus strand of VMDR010010464.1, from coordinate 5,565 downwards.
TTAGACTAACACCAGCAATAGCAAGAGATGGAAGATCATGGGATAATATCGTTAGATTAACAAAGATAACCATCATATCCAAACAAAACTAACATTTAAGTGAAACATTTTAATACAAAAACAAAGTATTTACTACTAATACCCCCTCACTGAAAGAACTACTAAAAGTGGTATTTTGAGAAGAAAACAATCAAAAAGAAGAAAATGCGTCACAAGGAAGACTTGAACGCCTGAGTAAACATGCAAGCGTATTTTTAAATCATAAGCATTGCTGCTCAACGGGCAGGGTAACAACTAAGGAGCCATAAAATATATGAAAATAAAATACTGAGAACAATAACATTTGAGTTGGAAAAGCATATAGAATTAAAGGGTCTCCATTACACAAAAGGAGGGCCAAGGAAATGGTTAACTTCAGACTTAGTTAAACCAAGTATGCTTTTATAACATCAAGAGTGACCATAAAGTTTGAATGTTTAAGATAACCAGAAGCACATAGACTAAATATAGTGCAGTGTGCTGAACGCCGACAAAGTGTGGAGACTGACAGAAGCCCCCTGTGATTCACAAACTCCCACTCTTCTCACGTTGTATTTAACAAGCGTCCAATTCACACATGATGCAACGTGAGTGCTGTATCAGTTCATGTATTAGAAAAGCTTGTTTTTGTTCCTCTCAAGATAAACAAACAAATGTAATATTCTCTTCTGGGCATTCCAATAGATCTTCCTGCCCTTCCCTTTGCAAATGTAAAGACACATGCCCGGGATTATATTGTAGAGACAGATTCTCCAGATAAAATACTCCTTGACAAAATAAACCATGAGTTAACCAGGCCGAGGAGGGGTTAAGAGTGTTCCAAAGACATACCACAGCATGAGCAAAGGCCAAAGGGATAAATAAAACAGTGTGGTCTGTGTAGGAAAACTAAACACACTTTGAAATGTGCAGTTCTGAACTCTTAGGGCACCAAGCTCCTCTCCGTGGCACTCACTCTTAGAAAGCTAGAGGAGACATCCCTAGCCCCACTGTAGGAGATAGAGCTGCCACTGGATCCTGTCTAATCTGCCCCGCCCTCCTCTCTTCATAGTAACCAACGTCCCATAGTGACCACATGTGATCAAGTCTCAGTTGACTAAATTGGAACACAGACAGGGTTTTATAGTCTGGCCCCAGCATGAAATCTGAGTTCTACTTTACTGAATAAAATGAATTTATATTGCACAGATGCATTTTTACACTGCCATTTCTGATCATGTATTTCAATATAAAACTAGTAATTACAATACTGATTTCCAACAAGTAGTAAGATAAAATATTTACTGGCTACTGAAAACATATATACATGTCAAAGACTGGGAGGTCTAATTAATTAGCTAACTGCTATGGGAGGCAAGAAATCCATCTCTCTTCCAACCCTAATTCCTCCCTTTCTTTTCTCTCTCTCTCAAATCAATAAACATATCCTTGGTGAGGATTTATAAAAACAAACACAGTCTGTCCGGAAAAAGCTCAGCCATTGTTAATATAATGAGAATGGTTTGTGCAACACTGATATAACCCAGCAGCCAAGGAGAATGAACTGGAATGTGCATGCGTGAACAATGACGACTTCACTGTACTAGTCAGTGGGAGTAGCTGACACCACTGAGTGGGCATGTGTTCCATGTGGCCATCACATTCAAAATGTCTGAGTGAGTAGACCAACAAATCTCCATCAAATTCAGCGTTAAGCTTAAACATTCCCCCCAAGGAAACTATTCAGATGATTCAGAAGGCTGCAGCTATGAGCAACTGGTGACTAGCAGCTCCATCACAACACACCTGCCCATGCATCAAGTCTCATGGGGAGCTTTTTGGTAAAACATCAAATCACCCAGGTGACTCAGCCCCCTACAGCCTTTCAACTTCTGGCTTTTCCCAAACACTAGAATCACCCTTGAAAGGGAACAAATTTCAGGCTGTTGATGGGATTCAGGAAAGTAGGACAAGGCAGCTGATGGCGATTAGGAGAACTCTGTGAGGTCCCAAGGTTGCCTACTTTGAAGGGGGACTGAAGCAGAGGCACCATTGTCCTATGTACAATGTTTCTTGTATCTTGTATCTTCTTTAATAAATGTCTCTAATTTTTCATAGTGTGTGGCTGGATACCTTCAGGACAGATCTCGTACGTGCCTTATATGGTAGGTACTCAAAAAACGTTTGCCAATAGCAACCGTGATCCTTTAAAAAAATCTAAAAACAGTAATTAGCATGTAGGGGTTTTCAAGCAAAAGTGTCCCAAGTCACACATGTTACAGAGCTGCTTTTATCTAGATTATATAATTGAATGAAGTAAAGATTTTTAAGATCCTACACTACTTTTGTTTCTATTTTCACTGTTGTCATGAATATAAATTATAGATCAAATATTACACAGGAAGAATCAGGAATATGTAATATTTGATATATAGCACAAAATCATTCTATTGTTATTCTACATGTTATTTTACTTCTCTCTGAAGAAGACTGTGGTGGGTTCTGTGAGGTTACAGAGGAAAACAAAACAGTCCTGCCCTCCTAAGTTTATACTCTAGTGGAAGAGAACGCAGGTACAAAAATAACAGAAAATACAGTAAGAACTAGAATTATAGAGACCCATGGATTATTACATTGGGGAAAATACCCAACTCAAAATCATTTTTAAAAGTAATATAGCACCAACTATATTTAAATAAGGCCTTGCTGAAGTTAGGATCAGGAGTACAGCCGTGGCTCACGTAGATCACTCAATTCTGTAGGCGACCATGATTCAATATTCCAACATACTAATGAGAATCTTTGTAAATTTCCTGGAAACATGATCAAAATCAGCTACAATGTAAGGTTCACTACAGCACCACTTAATCCAATCTTCCACTTCTTTCAGTGCCTTCTCACTGCACCAAGTAACAGTGCAAAGCACACAGAGGGTAATTGAATGACGGAATTGCAGCACTGACTGAATAGAAAATCTCATCTATTTAGACACAGATGGGAAATCATTTTGTGATGCTCACATGAACAATGAAGTGCATGAACAAATGACAAATATAGTTAGTAATATATTTTGCAATGCAGAAGTAAACTGACATGTATTACATACAGAATAACACTCGGATTTAATATGAGTTTGTCAAATTTCTCAAACTGCAGTCAAAATATTTTATTTCCTTTTGGCAGCTGAAGTGAAACTACAGCTACAAATACTTTTCTGGGCCAAACTTAAAGGCAGAGTACCTAATTTACTGACTTAGCACCTCATCATCTAGTCCTAAGTACCACTGCTAAACAAGCTGTAACTTTCTAAAACCACAGTATGTAAAATTTAATGTTAATATTTTTTCTTATTCATATTCAAATACTAGGATTAATATTGTATAGGTTAAAGAATTCAATGAAGGGACCGTATGAAGACGTAGCGTAAAACTCCTGAAGCTGCCTACATCTTAAATGCAACACCACTGCAGCTGTGTTGGCTCTCCAACCAATTTTTAGCAAGCAGTAGGTTGTTATATTCCTTGCCTCAGAATCAAGTTAAAAATCCACTTTGGGGAACTGACAGAGTATTATAAGTGTCAATTTACCTGTCTCTTTTGGGTCTATGAAGAAATTTTGCCTTCTGTAATATATTTTTATTTAACTTGAAGGTCATTTAAAACCTTGCATGAAAGCTAATATCTTAGTTAAAATAATAAAAAAATATAATTTGAGCTCTGGCTGGTGTGGCTCAGTGGATTGAGTGCCAGCCTGTGTGTGAACCAAAGGGTCGTTGGTTCTATTCCTGGTCGGGCACATGCCTCGGTCACAGGTCAGGTCCCCAGCTGAGGGGCGGGGTGCAAGAGGCAACCAACAGATGTTTCTCTCACACACCGGTGTTTCTCTCCCTCTCTTTCTCCCTCCCTTCCCCTCTCTCTAAATAAATAAATAAAATCTTTAAAAAATAAAATAATAAAATTTGAAATTGTCACCCATGTAGATTTATTTTCATTTGAGTGTCTTGTCTAATTAAGAACATACTTTTTATTCCAAACTAATAGAGTGAATATAAAGTTTTTACTTTATGTTGTAATTTACACTAGAATCACCATAGATGTGACACTTCCAAAGTCATTTTATCCAAATACTTACTCATTGTTTATGATCACAGTGTTCAAAGTCATTATAAATTTTTAAGAAACAAAGTCAAGGAAAGTGATGTTAAGAAATGCATTCCATGCCCCATCTTATTCCATCTCAAATGAGACTTTTCTTGTATTTACAGTATCAAGTTAACTTCTATTTTCTTAAGCTTTATTTTGTTTTTGTGGTTTTGTCCTTTGGACGCCCTCCTATTTTACAACATTTATTTGCAAACACAGTGAAATTGAGTTGTGTTGTGATGAATTTTAATTTTTAAAAGCAACTTCCAGACGCCTTTTCTCTTTTCCCTCCTGCACCAAAATTAATTAACAACCCCTCTAACGCGTCTCTCTCATTCTTCATCTTGTGTTCAACTTTGCCAAACCTGAAATTCCCTGGAAGTTACAATATTCCCTTGATGTGATGTTTGATTATTCCATAAAATTGAAAGAGGTAAACTTCATTTGTTTTTGGTAAGATTAACATAACACAGCATTGCCCTACAAAGCTGGTTCCCAAACATGAGACTGTACCTCAAAGATTTTTAATTCAAAACCTACCAAAGCTTTCATAAGTTCTTCCTTCAAAAGAATGTTGGTCTATCACCATGATTCTCATAATTATCAGTTCTTTTTTTCACTTGGCCAATAAAATATTGAAAGTTCCATATTTAAAAACTGTTAGAACACAGCATATTCTCTCTTTAAGTATCAAGTATTCTTAATACAAAACTGTGAGCCTGCACTGTTTAATGCAGTATTGTTAGATAAAGAACGTTTACTGCGACTAGAAGCCCTTTGCTTTTTCCTATACATACATTTTGAGCAGAACCAAGTATTTCCTTTGCCATTTATGTATCTCCCCCTTTAAAGTAGAACCTACTATCCAATGAATCAAAACTCAATTTAAAAATTCAATTTTAAAAGTCCACTGTTCTCTCACCAAATGACTTAGTTTCTATCAAAGCACAACTATAAAACATTTCAAAAATACAAAGCTTTCAAGCCCATTTTAAAAGAAAATCCAATAAATTCAATACTGCAAAGAGCATGGTCCTCACTTACACATTAATTCCTTAACACATGTACATTCTTAAGTGCCAACCAGTCTCCACATCTCCATCCACAGATCTCTTACCTCGCAGTTTGATCTCTTAGAATAATTTGTTATTAACACATTGTTTCTAGTAATAGAATGCTTTGCGATATTTTTTTAAATGTTTTGCATTACTATGAATTCTTCTTAAACCAAGAGGACAGGACTAAGCAAAAAATAAGCCCGCCTGAAGAGGCCCCAAGTGAGGAAGGCCTATGAAACTATGTATCAGTGCCACCTGCCTCCACCAAAGGAACTACCAACTTCTTGATACTACTGCTGCTGAAACCAGAGGAAAGAGCGCCACACCCTTCTCTGAACGTGTTAACT
>VMDR010010463.1:0-30757 GCA_007922815.1 Macrotus californicus | reverse complement strand
AAAGAGATGAATGTTACTGTGTTCAAATTGCCTCAAAGTTAGAGTCCAAAAAAGGCCTTGTTTGTTATATTCCTGTTGGACTTATTTTATGGATTTTCTTGGATATACAAAGCAGGTAATTGAGATGAAACCAGACTTGTTTTTTTAGTGATTTATCAATTTATAATGTAACATTGAATTATTTTTCTTATTTCTATATCTTAAACCAAGGCCATCAGGCACTCTAAACACATGGAAACAAAAATTTTTGAATATGTTTCTTATACTTGCTTTTTTCTCATACCTGCTCTAAGGAGGAGAAAAGCTATGGATTGGGTTTGTTTCATTAAAGCCCAGGTTTCCCTTGAAGCTAGATCAGTTTTTTTTCTCCTTCGTTATCATTTCTCCCCCATCTCCTTCTTTTATATCCAACCCCAGAGAAGGCAGGACCAATAGAGACCACACAGTTGTCGCCGTTCATGTGATAAATACGTATATATCCTGGCTTTCCCTCTGCTACTTTTTCTGTAACTATAGAAAATGAAGTTTTCTGGTTTCAATGGAGTGAAAAATTAAGAAAATTGGATTTAGGTGCTGGTGTTGGAGCATGGGAGTAGAGAAAGAAGTTATGATGTTCTAATAATGTCTTTTACTTAACTTGGTTAGAGAAGCCCTCAGCACAGTCATTCTATGTTCATAGACTTTGGGGCTCTCATCGGAGCTAATAGTACAGGTCACACGGCCTTGCTTACCTTGTTAGCATGTTATTTCCCTCGTGGGCCTGTTGTGGCAGCCTCAGTGTCAAGGCTGAGAGACTTCAGACTTCCCTGGGTGCTCTGGCCAAATTTTATTACCATCCTAATATACACCAGTGCTATGCTTTTTAATAATTATCGCTCATACAATACACAAACAAAACAGATGAAGATACTCAGATCTCAACACTGTTAGCAATATGTTATATTTCTTCAAGTGTTTATATCTCTCAGTGCTTCTGCCTTTTGACAGAGTCAGGGAGTGTTTTGGATCTGTAACAGCTGTGCTTGGAAAGCAGCTCCCTTTCTTAGGCATTTGGTGTGTAGGGCAAGGACAGCAGTTGGCATCTGTTCATCTAAATAGCGGTCATCGAAGGTACTCAGGCATTTAGAGAAAAGCACGTAAATGAAAGAAGAAAATGGAGTTACAGACTCAACACAAACAGAAAATTGAAGCAGAGACAAAAATCTAAGAAACTCATTTTGTGCTTGTATTTGGCTAACCTGGGCCTGAGAAAACCACATAAAATGGAAAAAATTCACTTATATTTCTTACTCCAACCATGCCATTCTTTTTGCTTTATTTTCTGAGTGTGTTATTTAGCTACATTCTGCTCTTTGGGTTAGGTTGGATTTATGTATGGACTTTACACTTAAACTCATTGTGTGAGTCGTAAAGTTGAATTTAGAAAGTTAATTGCCTAAACATCATGCCCATTTTTATTTTTTAAGCTAAGTAACCCTCTATCTGAGGCCTAAAATCAAGGTTAAGTTCTACTTCAGGGGACCATGCAGTTGAATTCCCAGACACTGAGATTCCCTCCTGATTTCTCCTGAGATGCTGCTGTGACAATTGCAGTGACTACAGGTCCATCTTTCCTCTTGTATTCCATTGTATTTCAGATATAGTTCCCAGTGCCCACCATGGCCTGCTAGGCTGCTTGTGAGCCAGCCCACCTTGTACTCATTTTTATCCATTTGATTCAGTTTGGTCACTGATCTTCTTTCCTTTCTGGAATGTATGAGCATGACCCCATCCTCAGAATTTTGCCTGGGCTGTTCATTCTGCCTCAAACTTCTGTTCATGATATTCTTTCTTCTCCTCACTCTTCAGGTCTCAACCTGAATGTAATTATGCAGAGAGCTTTTCACCCCTCAGACTGGGTTTCTGGAGGCTAGGCTACATGCCTTGTTGTGACTTCTCAAATTAGACTCTACTTCTAGTTTAATCATGTGGTAATAAAGCTAATTTCATATTAAATTTTGTGTTCACCCCGAAGCCAACAGAGTGGCTTAAAATAGCAGTTTATTCTCAGCAATCAGGGTGCTGTGTGTTGCTGGGCTCTGCTAAGTGGTCCTTGCTTGAATTCTGTCCCACATCTGTGGTCCCTGGTGGCTGGATACCCAGCACGGCTCCTTCACATGGCTGGCACTCATTCTGCATGCGCCTCTCTCTTTCTTTCTCTCCAAATCCTGTCTCATCTCTCCATGAGCCCTTTTACAGCATGGTGATCTCAGGATGATCATGTAGAGCATGGTCCCCAACCATTTTTGCACCAGAGACTGGTTTGGTGGAAGAAAAATTCTCCATGGGCTGGAGGTAGGGGGTGGGGGTAGGGGGTGGATGGCTTTATAGCCTGCCACTGGATGCAACGTAATTGTCACTTGCCACTCACTGACAGGGTTTTGATATGAGTCTGAAAGTAATTGATTTATTATGGTCTCTGTGCAGTCAAACCTCTCTGCCAATGATAATCTGTGTTTGCAGCCACTCCCCAGTGCTAGCATCACCTCAGCTCCACCTCAGACCACCAGGCATTAGATTCTCATGAGGAGCACACAACCTATTATATTTTGCCGTGTATATTGCATACTTTTTTGCCCAAATTCTTCAGGGAAAAAATAAGGATGTGCATTATACATGTGTAGTACTAATTCCCACATGTAATGCGAATTTTACGTGGAAATTAGCACTAAAATGTGGGTGCACATTATAGACAGGAGCACATTATACATGGCAAAAATATGGTAGATCCCTTGCATGCACAGTTCACAGTAAGGTTCGTGCTCCTGTGAGAATCTAATGTCCGAATCCTGCTGATCTGACAGGAGGTGGAGCTCAGACAATAACGTGAGTGCTGGGGAGCAGCTGTAAATACAGATGAAACTGCTCACTTCCTGCTATGTGGCCTGGTTCCTAACAGGATTGGGGACCCCTGGTGTAGAGGGACTGGCTTCCAAAAGTCAGGAAGTGGATTTTCACTTTCAAATATTCTCTTAGAGCAATCATGGTCCTGCCCAGATTTGGGGTGTGGGGTAGCAAAACAGACCCCAGCTCTTGATGTTAGCGTGGCAGCCTCACACTGCAGAAGAGCATGTGTGTTGGGTGACAGTTGTGTGACTATCTTAAAAGCTGCCCGAACTCCCCTGAAAGCTGCACTATGTCCTTCTGAAGTCAGGAGCCATGCCTTACACTGTGTCGGCACGTAGTAGGTGTTAAAAATATCTTTTTTGAGCACATAAGTAAATAACTCCAGAGAAAAGTCTTGGACAAATAGAGGGGATGGCAAAAGTAGGTTTACAGTTATTCACATGGAAAATAATAAATAAATAATACTACAGTAATGAAATATCTACTCACAACTCAGAACATACTTTTGCCTATCCCTGTATAAGATCAGGCCAGGAAACAAATGTATGTGAGCTGCGTCTCTTGCCTCTTTCCAAGTTAAACACCATTCTCTACCTGCCCTACACCAATATATTCTAGAATTGTTTACCACCCAGCATGCTTTCATTTCACACATTTGCCCCTCATGTAACTCTCTGGTGAGTAAATCTGTTGTAGTCATCTCGTCTGCCATCTGTTTCCCCCAATAAAGTTTTGTTCAGGCATGCATTATGTTCTTCAGGGTACTTAGCTCAGGGTTACAAAATGCAGTGTGGTAGTTAAGAACCTGGGCTACTTACAAATCAACCTGGGTTGGAATTCCAGCCCTGTCTTTCTTAGCTGTATGACTCTGGCAAATGTAATAACTCCTCTCAGATTCATTTTTTTTCTTGCTAGCAAAATGGGCTTATTAAAAAAAAAAGTTACTTGATGTTGCTTTGAGTATTAAATGACATAATAAGACACATGCTGTTATTGTACACTTCCTGTAACACCTGGTTATTATTATGCTGGTATTGTCCTCACTCAATAGATAATAGTTGAGTGAATAAACATTTTATAATTTTTAACACTCCCTTTGAAGAACATTCTATCCTGTATTTCTTCTACATAAAATTACAGTTTAGGTTATCAAAGACACAGTCCTTTTACTAAAACTCTGCTTGAAAAATCTGTCATCCTGAGCCTTTCCATTCCATTTTTTATCCATGTTATAGAAGGCCAGGTCGTTCTCTCTAGACCATAAGCAGGTGTGATACACACTTGACCAAACCCTTTACACTTGGTAACATTGTGAGAAACTGCAAAACTTCATAGTCCTCAGTTTTTGAGATTGGAGAAGTACATCAGAGCTATAATTTTGGTTTACAAAGTTTAAGAGATTCTACCTAGTGTAGTAAACTTACATTTCAGAGGGTAATTACATAGTTAAATGTATTTACAACATTGACCTCAAGAGGTAAGAAAAAAACCAAGTTGTGGAGAACATTTTGAAATTCTACAGATTTCTTTGCAGGCCAGAGGTCATTAATTAGTAAGGAAAGTCCTGGTCTCTGAATTTGTATTATTGTGAAAGTTTTCTTTCTTAATTCTTAAAAACAAATGAAGCATTTCTATTTTTCAGAATCCTGACCTGCATCTAAAGTTATAATGGACTAGATTTAATATTTTTCCCCCTCAGGAAAAGATAGTTAAGGGTTTATGTTGGGAAGGAAACTTTCAGTTCTCTCCCCTTCGTAAGCAGTAAAGCATGTTCTACCCTTTATCTTGGAGGTGCAGCTGGGTAATATGCCATACGTACCTCACCGTCCATAAGTGTCCTGATTGTAAACAAGCCATTTTGTCATTAACATACTTGTTTGTACTTTGGCTGAGTCGTCACCATTCACTAAAACCCCAGCATTTCTCCCTGGAGACCATAGCACTTGATCTCCAAGGGAAAAAAGGAGGTCAAGACGCAGGTTTTACCCCATTAAATCGGTAGCAACAATCTTCAGGGACATTTTGTCTTGCCAGATGCCACCTTGATGGCACTTGTGCTTCCCCACGGTGGCGATGGTGCAACATCAAATTAAGGTTCCCTCACAAGAGAGCAATATAAATCAAGAAGTTTATTTTTACTGCCTAAAAGCTGCAGAGCCAGTTAGATAGATGGGGCAGTAAGCCCTGATCATATCTGGATTCTAGAAATTCCTTCAGCTTACCTGCAAATTAGTGTTCATTTATTAAGTCTGTCTTCTAAAATAATAGATGTAAAAAGCTGAGCATCATTTAATTCATTTGATAATCAGAGTACTTAGGCAGACGTATAATCTAAGGATTATGTGTGTTATTAAGAGAAGAGAAATGAACTCGGAGTTCATCAGGCTGAGTCCTGATTCTCACCCTGACTGTAAGTAACTGTATAATACTAGGTCATGTTTTCTCAAAGTTGAGCATGTTCCAGAATCATCAGAAAGACTTGGTAAAATGCAGATTGCTGAATGCCATTCTAGATCATTTTGTTTGTGGTAAGTACTAAGAAGACAATACAATAGGAGGAGATGATGATGAGTATGTTGGTCAGGGTCCTAGACTCCAGAAAAACAGGATTGATGTGTGAGGATTTTCCTGGGGGAAGTGCCTTTGGAAGAAAATGGAGAGGGTGTGACATCTATCAGACTGATGTAGGTCTGGCCCTGAGTGAAGGAGAGGGAAGGAAGTTGGGTGGTATGCAGAGTGAGGAAGGCATGGCAAGACTGTCATGGAGTCCTAGAGCCAAAGTCACCCGTTAGAGAAGACCCATGGGTCCTGGGAATGAGCTGGCAGCAGTGTCCCTCCACACCTGATTATCCACTGGGCGAGATGGGCAGTGTGACCTTGGCACCAGTGCATCCAGCCACGCCTATAGCTGCAGGCATGAGGCGCATTCTCAAGACCTCACTGTGAGTAAGCAGTTACTTTAGATGTTGTGACCAGAGGGGAGAGAGCCTCTCTGAGGAGGTGATGTGGAAGCTGAGACTGGATGCTATAAAGAAATTAGCCTGTGGTGATCTGGGCTAAGTGGAAGGAGCAGAAACAGCAAACCAAGCTGAAGGCAGGAAACATCTCAGTGTCAGGGGTAAAGCCAGTGAGGACTAGCAAATGAGAATTAGGCTGGGGCCAGCTCAGGATGCAACTTAGAGGCCAACTTAGGAAGTTTGAATTTTATTCTAAATGAAATGGAAAACCTTTGGAAGGCTTTATGCACCAGAACAAAGATGGGAGTTTGCCTTATGGAGCGGGAGAAGGAGACCAGTTAGTATTAGTCTAGGCAACCCAAAAGTATCTGCTTTTGATTGGTTGCTTTTTCTCCAAGCCTCTGGAATCCTGAAAATATGGTGAGTAGTCTACTTATATTTAGGTAAAAAGTACAGGTGCCCTCCATTCATTCCCCTACAATGTATTTCAGGCTGTTGTTTTGTCAGATCTCTCCTCTAATATTGTCCTGGTGGCACTCACTCATCTTATGGCCTGTCTGCCTATGTCATGCCCCTTTGATTATTTTTTCAGTTTTATTTTATATCGGTTTTGATGGTGCAGCTTAGTGGTCAGACAGTCATATACTTTACATAGTGATTACCCTAATATTTCCAGTATCCAACTTGCACCGTACACAGTTACCACAAAATTATTGACTGTATTGCCTGTGCTGTAGTTTACATCCTGTTACAGTTCCGTAACTACCAATTTGTCCTTCTTAGTCCCTTCACCTTTTTCACCCGCTCCCCAACCCTGTAGCCTTGCATCTGAAGGTGTTCTTCACAAACATTTACCATTGTATACATACCAGGTGAAATACTTGACCGCCAGTTTCATTTCTCTTTCTATGGATGATCTCAGAATTACATGCAGATTCATGTCCAAGGGCAAAAGTGAAGTAGAACGTTGGGTAATCAGTGGCAACTTTCAAGAAAAGCAAATGAGTGGAACTTGGTTACTTTTTATGGCAGTTCTTGTGTGATGCCCACCCCTTTCCCCCTTAGAAGCCCAGTGTGTCGGAAAGGTGGAAATACGCTGATTTGGATTTGTTGGGTTTGCTGTACCCCTGAGTTAGAGTACTCTGTACATCAGCCCGGTTCCTGGGCCTTTTGATTGTGTTTCCAGCAGCTAGTGAGTCCAGAGAAAATCCTAGCCCTGGTAGAGGAGATGTGGAAACAGACCCCTGGCAGTTGGATTGTCCCCATTTCAAAGGGGTGCTGGCTACAAAAACACTGTTCCCGTGCAGGGTGTGTGGTTGCACATGTAACGTTTCACTCCTGGGAGGACTTCACACCTTCTTTCCTTCAGCCATGAATTTCTCTGCTCTGACTGCCCTGTCAGAGAGCTGAGGAACTGGGCACTGCTAAGATGGATGCTTGACATAGTAATTAGAAAAGTATCACTTTCAGTACCCAGCCAAGCACTCACTAATTGAATGGGCCCGGGCCAGGTCTCTGCTGTCCAAATCTGGAGGTTAAATGTGCAGGAAGACAAAACAGTGTGTCATGGGGGAGAAAACTGCCTCAAATGCACAGGAAGGGTATGGCCCTCCAGCCCCTAAGCAATGGCACCTATTTCTGGGCGTTCAAAGATGTGTTTCCCTGGCTCTCTGCGGCACTCGTGCTATTTCAGTACCTGCTTGAGATTATTTCACTCTCCATGTGTTGTTTGTCTTGGAGTGATGTGTGCAGACTGTCGGTGAGGCACCTTTCTCCTGGACCTTTCCGCAGGGAGGACACTTTCTCCTCCTTCCAGGATGGCCCCTGGCCTTTGCATGACCTCAGGGTCCCAGAGCTTGGATCTTTTTCCTATGGCCCAGTCAGCTTCCTCAGGACAATGTTCTCCAGATTTCTAATATCTTAAGGATATTAGTTCACCCAACATGAACTCCTGAGAGAGGACAGGAGAAAGTGTGGCCTCATTGACAAATTATTTTGTAAACTTCCCAGATGCCAGTTTCTTGGGATAGGTCTGAGAAATGCTGACACTGGCCATCGTTAGCCTGTCTTCCTTCAATACACACAGCAGCAGCAGCAACAATAACAGTGAGGAAGCAACATTGACAGGGGTGCTCTGTGCATGAGGCAATGTACAAAATACTTCCTGTGTAATAAAATATTTCTGTTTTAAAAATTGGAAAAATTTTCCTGTTTTTTAGCCACTTTGTTAAGTAGACAATTTCAGAGGGGGGCTGTAATTACTCACTTTCTACTTGTTTTAATTAAAGCAATTAAAGGACAGAAGCCACAGCAACACTCCCTCAAGCTCACCTGTTAGGACTTGCTTTTTGTACATTTCATCTTAGTTTTGGTTTACAAACTTCAGTTGATCCCCATTTTCTACAGACTACATTCTAAACTCCTGAGTCAGATTCCAAAGCTGGTATCTCCGACTCCAGACAGCCTTGTCTACCATTGCTGGCATAGACGTGCTGTCTGTACAAGGCTCCTTGTCCTGGAGGTTCTCCTTGTCTCCTGCCTTTGCCTGCCTCCATCATCACTGCACCCTTGGGACTCTTCCCAGGTTGCATGAACTGGAGGGGATCTACCACTTCTGTGTTCTAACTGGAGGTCACGTTGCCCACAGGGGACATTTGGCCATCAATGAATACATCCTTGGTTGTCAATGTGGGCTGGCATCTAGTGGGAAAAGGTTAGAGATGCAATGCCCAAGACAGCCCCAAGAAAAGGAATTTTCCAGCCTGAAATGATAATAGTGCCAAAATTGAGAAACCTTATACTAGAAGGAAGATACCTTTCCCTGATTTCTTTCTGTCTTCTCTGCCTGATCCATCGTGCAGGCTCTGTGTGATGATTAAAAACATATTGAAATGAATACACAAATTCCTTCCTTCTCAGAATGCAATCTCACTTCGTGTTCTTCCATTACAGTTATAGAGAAGCCTAATTACGTTTTATGTTTTTCCTTGCCAGAATACCAGTCACTTAAATATATAATCTACACTTAAGATTTCAAGGAGATTTTGGAGTTGGGAATAGAAAATGAGAAGTGAGTTTGATTCAATGTGTTGTTAATGTTAAAACCCTGAGTCTTGTTTGGGGTACAAAATTCATATATGACATGGATAATCTGTTAACAGTCTTCATTTTGGTCCTCAGAAAGTAAAAATAAAAAGATGTTTTCTAAAAAACCTGTTTTAAAAAAGGGCAGTCACTTTGTTATGGGACTTTGAGTCATGCATGTGTATGGAATATGTTTCAGCAGGAAAGGGGAGATGCCTGACTGTGCTGGGGAAGAGAATGTACAGGGGGGCTTGGGCACACAGTGCACAGGGGTCCGGCCTCCCTGGCTCAGACCCAGCTAAAAATCTGGATGAGGGAAACCCCAGAGAATGAATGCTCACCAAAATGCTCACATGGGTTGTATTTTCTCAGGTTGGTGGTATTTGGGAAGTGGTCTTTCTTCATTTCTGCATGGTTTGAATTTTCCTTCTCAGGGGACATTTATTATTTTTGCAATCAAATCAGAATCACTATTAACCTGCAGAGCCAGGATGAGAAGCCAGATTTTCTAATCTCTGGGCTCTTTAACAGCCAGTGAGTAATTTTACAAACAAAATCCTACCATTGGTTTTAAATTATAATAAATTAAAGTAGTCCAATTACTGGAACCTTGGTTTTCCCAAGTTTGAAATGAGAGTAGTACAGACCAGGCTAATGATTAATACCAGAGTGGCCAGGATGGCTTTGGTGGCGTTGCCATTCTATAGCTTACTAGTGAAGGAGAAGCTTAGGGAAGTCACTGCCCATCTCTGAAATCAGTGGCTTATCTGCAAGGTTGATGGGAAAATTGGTTAAAGCTAGGTATTATGGCACTTGATAAAAGAAACTGATGTTCAATAAATGATAGATACTGCTACTAATTTTTGTTGTCAATATTAATTATTATTGTCATTTTTATTGTTACTTTTGTGTGATTGTGTCAACCAAATTGTAACTTTTACAAGGAAGTTCAAATTTAAAGTATTATTACCACTGTCATTCATTTTAGCTATCCTTCTACCACTGGAAATTGGAAGGCTTCAATTAGGGATTATGTAATCACATCAACTGGTATAGGGTAGAAACTATTGGGATATCTAACATCACTTTTTTTAAATTTGAAAGTGATTTTATTTTATTTTATTTTTTAATTGTTGTCAAGTACAATTGTCTCCATTTCCCCCACCCCACGCACCCCCACTTCCCACCGTCACGTTGTACCCCCCTTTGGCTTTGTCCATGGGCCCTTTATACATGTGCCTTGAGGACCCTTCCCCTTCTTTCTCCTGTTACTTCCCTCCCCCCTCCCCTCTGGTTACTGTCAGTTTCTTCTTTTTTTTTTAATGTCTCTGGTTATATTTGCTTGCTTGTTTGTTTTGTTGATTAGGTTCCACTTATGGGTGAGATCAGATCATATGTTATTTTGTCCCTCATCGCCTGGCTTATTTCACTTAGCATAATGCTCTCCAGTTCTATCTATGCTGTTGGGAAGGGTAGAAGCTCCTTCTTTCTTTCTGCTGCGTAGTATTCCATTGTATACTATGTATAAATGTACCATAGTTTTTCTGTCCATTCATTTACCGATGGACATTTAGGTTGCTTCCAGCACTTGGCTATTGTAAATTGTGCTGGTATGTACATTGGGGTGCATAGGTTCTTTTAAAGTGATGTTTCAGGATTTTTAGGGTATAATCCCAGCAGTGGTCAAAAGGCAGTTCCATTTTTAGTTTTCTGAGGAAATTCCATACTGTTTTCCACAGTAGCTGCACCAGTCTGCCTTGAGGACCCAGAGACATCACTAGCCATCAGAGAGATGCAAATTAAAACCACAATGAGATACCACTTCACACTGGTCAGAATAGCCATTATAAACAAATCAACAAACAATAAGTACTGGTGAGGTTGTAGAGAAAAGGGAACCCAAGTACATTGTTGGTAGGAATGTAGTCTAATATCAATTCTTTATTTCTTTCTTAGTAGCAGAATCTCAACAGAATGCCAGTTCTGTGACATTTTCCAGCACCCCTTTCAGCCAGGTGGAGTCATGTGATTGCTTTCTGGCCAATGAGATGTGAATGAAAGTGTGATAAGGGACTTCTGGGAAGACCCTTTGTGAGAGACTAAAGCAACTGGGAAGGGATCCCTTTTCCCTTTTTCCTATTCTTTTCTGCTGCTTGGCATGCCTCTAAAATGTCAGGAGCTCCAGCAGCAGTCTTGGACTAAGAGATAACCTTAGGATGACAGCCTTGAATCATGGAGGAGAAAGGTCAAGGGACTCTGAATCCCTGATTGACCTCAGGTAGTGACATCTGGCCCTGGCCAGCCTACCCGCCACCAGGCTTCCTTTATGTGAGACAGTAGCTACTTGTATGTTTTGAGTCCCTACATTTTTGTGTGCTTGACTAATCCAGTCTTGCTGCTGAGAGCTTTGTTATCCTTTCTCTCATTTACCATTGAATACTTCCAATATTTCTTTTCTTCTCTGATAAATCTCTTCCAGTATTACACAAATAAGTTGACTCAAATTTAGACTGGACCCTTGAGTAAATTAACAAACAAAACCTTTGTAGTAAGTGCAAAGGCACATATTTTAGGCTTATTTTGAAGATGCAATCGTTGTAGAGGAAGGGGGGATTGGCCTGTGAAGTAGGTCCACCTGCCACCTGGGCTCCCATGTGGTTGAAGCTGCATTAGTGCCAGTGGCAGTGCCTGGTGTGTGGTCTGCTGTTCAGTGTGGGGTTTTCCAAAGGTGAGACCCGTATTTCCTAAAGTTATTGTGGTGTTTCCTCAAATAGATGGTTGTAGTGTGAACTGGTAGGTTCTTCCTGTACATTGATGAGAGAAAGGACATAGAGAATATGTTTTCATTCCAGAATGCAAAGAGTGCTTGGTGTTTTTTGTTAAACAGGCCATGTTATCTTAAATATAGAAAGAGAGGAAAATGTAAAAATGTGATAACTAATATGTATTAAAACACACACATACACACAATACCTGCCCTTTGAATATTGTTCACTGGCCACCAAGATCAGGTGCAGTCTGAATTAAAAACACTTGGATAATTGACCTTCTGTGTGAATAGATTAGAATAGATTAGATTTGATTTACCACAAAAAAATTAAATTATTTTTAAAGGCCCCTTTTTCTTTCTAGGCTACTTTGTTGTGTTATGTCTCAAGGGTGATTAAACCATGTGTTTTTCATGTTGGAAGACTTTCCTACACACAAATTAGCGGACTAGAAAGGAGATGGTAATATTTACATGTGCCATTTCTTTTTCAATTGAAAGACTCCAAGAACTGTATGATAGGCTGAGTTAAAGATACTATGGAAGGGCCGCATGCTTGGGATATTTTAATATGCATCGAACCTTCCCTTCCTGCTTTGTGGGATTGTTCCTGTGATTCTTATTGCCTGGGCAATTGGAATCAGATATTCTCAGGGTGCTTTTTGCCATTGCCAGCTTTGTTCAACCAACGATGCATATCCCATGCATGCATGAGATGCGACAAGATGAAGACCGTGCTATAGAAGCAACAAATACAGGATTGCTCCTTTAAGCAGAAGCATGAAATTTCAGAGCTGGAAAGACACCTAGCAAGTTGATCAGCTTTACTTCACAGAGAAGGAAACACAAAGCCAATAATAGGAGATGCTGTCCTCAGATCAGACACTGACCTGCTGGGTGTTGAATGATATACAGAATTACTCTCATCCCCAGAAGCCCTATGCACTTAACTGACTGTGACTTACTCAAGTTGGGGAAAAACTTCTGGAGAAAGAGGATATTGGTAGTACCTAATTTTTAGGACTGTTGTGAGATTAGAATGAGATAAATGCCTCTAAAATACTGTTTCAACTCTCATTGCTGTGTAGCACACCACCCCAAAAGTTAGTGGCTTAAAACAATAATCTGGGCGGCGGTCAGGTGGGCGTTCCTCCTACACTTCTTAGTATGTACTCTGTGGCTACATTTGGCTGGCAGATGGTCTCAGCCATGATGCTAAGGCCATTGGAGTCCCTCTCCAGCTGACCTCTCCACATGGCCCCTCCTATGTCCTGTCTGGCAGAGTAGTCAGACTTAGAAGTCTCGAGGCTTCTGAGGGGACAGCAACAAAGATTGCCAGTCCTTCTCAAGGCAGAGCCCAGAGCTGGTGCAGTGTCTCTCTTCCTGCCACATTCTGGGAGCTAAAGCAGGTCACAGGCTCAGCTATATTCAAGAGGAAAGGACCACAGTAGGGCATTTACTAATGGTGATGTTGTTCAATGTGGCCACCAATACAGCAGACTGAGACTGGCACCTACCACTGTGTTTGATTCTGGTACAGGGTAAAGGGCCAGCAAATGTTAGCTGTGCTCTTTGGATGTAGAGGTAATATTAAGAGTTGTTTTTACTGTTTTGTTGTTATTGCTATAAGTAGGCAGAGGAGGAAAACAGGTCATAAAAGAAGTTTTGAAAGATTAAATAATTTTTCTAGATCTCTTAGTTTATATCTTATAACATCACCAGCACAGTTTTCCTGGGATATGTGCTATATAAAATACAGATGGAAACAGGTTTTTTTTTTGTTAGGGCATAGAATAAATTCCCTAATTCAATAATTTTCCAGTAAGCTTCCATCTGGGTTCCTTCATTCAAGTGGGTCTGGTTGGGGCAAGAGATTCAGAATTTCTAATCAATGTGACACTAAGAATTATAAAGTTGAAATTGTTGAAGTTAGAAAGTTAATTTCTGCATATTCTCCCCATCAAAACTATTTTATAGTTCATATATACATCTATATCTCACATTAGAGCATCACATATTTAGGAGAATCAAGAAATTGATGACTTTTTTTCTCCCAGTGTTATTCCTCACCTGTTTCCAAGTGATTTTATTGCCTATTTCAAGAACCACACCTGGAGGAGCAAGTTCTAGTCTACCACTCAGAGGTCCTACCCTCACTCATTAGCAGCATCCAAAAATGGGTATTATTATGAGGCACTATTATTTTATTAAGAGCAAGTTGTTAGGTTGTTTTGTGGAAGATACTGGAAAATGTTTGGATTTGATGAGACTTCCATGTGTAATGTTCACACAGTGTTATTATTTGACTAATTGAATACTTTTCTCTTTGAAAAAGCTCTTTATCTTTCTAATTATAAAAATTATACATTCATAATTTTAAATTTTCAAAGACTACTTAAAAAGTATAAAGAAGAAAGGAGAATAAACTGGAATCACTTGTGTCAGCATCAGTATTTTGGTGTGTATCATTCCAAGCTTTTCATTTTAACATTTTTTCCTCCATGGCACATATGTGCATTTGCTTTTCAATATTCACAACTGAAAGTCTTCAAGAAACTCTCAAGTTTAGTTATTTTGCTAGAGAGAAAGAGAGACCATGACCTATTTTTGCTAATATGTTTTAAACTTTGCATTACTTATAGTCTCTCCTTAGAAGTTTGAAATTGAAATTCCTTTCCTTACTGCTTTTGAAACTTTCCTGTCTGGCTTATATTGATTTCACCTACCTGTGTTTCTAATGAAGCCTACAATGACCACTTTTGTTTGAGTTGAGTATGTTTTTCCTGTGCCCTCACATATCATAGTCAGCCCAGCAACTGTGTTCCTGTTATCAGCTACCTGTTCCCCTTCTGTCTATATTTAGCCTAGTGCTCCAGAAAATCTTTTACTGAGGGTTTATACTGGGACTGAGTAGGCAAACATTGTTCAGTGATACCTGAGGAGCATTGATTTCCTCCATAAAGGCACCTGTTTTCCTGTGGTTTCCCTGTTTCTCCCTCTCTAAGACCTGCCTTTATTTTGCATCTAATGGGCCATATATTTTTGACCCAATTAATTGTTAATTTGATTTGTAATAAGCTCACTGTGTCCTATGTGGTTTAATTTTAAGACATTCAGATATTGGAGAGGAGTGACACTGTGTCAGATTGGCTAGCAGGAGTCACACACCATATGAGCCAGGAGGAGTCACATGATTCCAGTTTGAAAGAGAGGCTGAAAAATATCATAGAGTTCACATTCTTCTGAGATTCTGCTGCTAAAGGAATTAACAATCACCAGTAATACTTGGTATGCCAGTAGTTTTGCCTTCCACCAGTTAATATGTTGGCAGTGAGTCATCTCTGATTATGTTCTTCCAAATTTCAATGGTAGTAATGTTATAGCTAAAAATAATAACAGTGCTAATAATACCTTAAATTTGAAGATCACTGGACAAAATTATGCTCTGTACCCCAAATATCCCCAGGGTAGGGTGAAAGAGGTACGCTAAGGACCTAGAATGCTATGTTTCCTGTGGGATTAGAGCACTGGTATACAAATGTAATGGTCATGCTTTCAGGTATTCACTTGTAAAAATCTTTAGTCATCTTTTTTTTCACTTCTATTTTGACTCATTCCCTAATAGCATCTTTGTCCCATCAGTGTTTTCATTCACCCTATGCCTGTAGCACACTATACTGCATTTTGATCATAGTGATTAACTAACACTGACAATTATAAAATTGAACTTCTTTAAGTTGGAAAGTTAATTTCTTCCTACTATCCCTCTCAAAGTATGTCATGCTTCCAATATGTATTACCTTAGAGCGTTACATTTTTAGGAGCAGAAAAAAACTAAAAATTCCTCTTTTCCTTCCATCAGATTCTAGAAAGTAGGCTTTCTTTTTAGCCAGGTGGTTTAAACAGGCATGGAAGATGCTGATAGTGTATGTCAAGAGCAAAATAATGCCTGGCCTGCCAGAGGATGGACCAGATGACCTCCACTCACCAAAAAGATGGGAAGGATGACCCAAAGATCTCTTAAGATGTTCTTTTTTAATCCACAAGGCTCAGTTTCAAGTTATAGATTTTAAAATACTTGTTATAATTTAGAGGCAAATGGGATAAGATGTATCTAGAAATGAAAAACTTGGAAAAAGTACATCTTAGAGACTGATTGTGATGAAATAGAACTGAGAACCATATGCAGTGAGTGAACGTGGATGGATTGTGGTTTGATTCTGTGTGGCTGTAAGATACCCTCAGGATAATTGGGGGAATCTCACTATGGACTGCATGGTAATAGGGAATTACTGTTCATTTTATTAGGAGTTACAACACTATGACTATGTTAGAGAATGTCCTTATTCTTAGGAGATGCATCCCAAAGTATTTGGGACAAATTATTGTTATATAAGTATTTTGCTTTGAAATCATTCTAACTAACTATCTATCTACTGAGAAATCTAATTACATTCACAGGTAGAATTGGGTTTCAACTGGATAGTACCATTTATAACCAATGCACATGTGACTGGTGACTGCACAAGTTTCAAGAAGCAGTGCCTGCCTAAGAGCCATGTGGCTGATACAGAATCTCCATCAAGGAATATCAAGAGTTCTGTGTGACCTGAAGATAACTGTGGAAAGATTTTTTTTCCTACTTTCTAGGCAAAAAATTTTGTAGCCAGAAAGGAGAGAGAGAGAGAGAGAGAAGGAAGGAGGGAGGGAGGGAGAAGAAGGAGGAGGAGGAAGGAAGGAACAAACGAACAAACAAATGAACAAACGAAAGAGGAAGGGAAGGAAGGGGAAGGGAAGGGAAGGGAAGGGACCACTGTCACACTACACATTTTCTTTGCATTATTTCTTTGAGGAAGAATATGCTCACATAAGTAAAACATCATAGCTTTTGAAATAATCATTGTAGTTCTTGAGAAACAGCTACAATGTAAAAAAGAAGAAAAATGTGTTCAGGATGAAGGTCAGGGTAGAGGAAATAAATAATGGATTCCAGAGTTGAAGTAAGTTTAAGGAAAAGAGATTAGGGAGGTCTGCTGTAGATCTGTAGACCTTTGATTCCTTTTGAAAAAGAAGGAGGCTTCCTTTAAAACACATTAGATTATACAGTTGTAAAATGCAATTGATTTAGCTAGAAGACTCTTATACATATCCACAATATCTGCAAAATTAAAATGGTATTTATGTCTTGTAAACAAAGCTACTAATTGAATTACAATGTAAAGATGCAGACCTAAATAGAATTTCAGCTACTAAATAACAATTAGATGATTTATCGGATGATATTTCTAAGATATGAGGGTCTTGGGTTGGATTTAGTAGTCTGTATTTGGTAGATAATACGTATTTGAAAGGGAGAACTAAGCTAGATGTGGAATTATTTTAGTAAACTTAGTGAGGAACTTTAGTAAACTTAATTTACGTGACTAAAGTTATCTCTTTTCTACCTATAAGAAAGGGTTTGATAAAGGAACTACTAGAAGAAAAAAATGTTTCTGATCTGTTAGAACTAATCATTGCTGGCCCATTAAGCATCATGGAGTTTTAAAAACCAGCCGCTGGAGTTCTCATGGCACGAAATGGGTGAATCAGGGCCGGGTGGGGCTGGGCTTCTGTCGCATGCCACAGTCTTTAGGCTCAGTGCTGTCAGTAATGGAAATTGTACACAGTATGTTCAGTTGAGTTGTACCTTTCGGTGTTAGGGACTACTTAGAGATTAAGAGGAAAGATAAGGATGGGCCAGATATATCAACAAGCCTTCCAGGATGGGTGAGAGAGTAAGGAGATCACCATGTTATTCTTCAGAACAGTATTTCCAAAATTGTGGTTTGGGAACTCTGTGGATCTCGAGAGAACTCTCTCTAGATGGTTAAATAACAATATTAAATAACCATGACTCCTGGACAGAGGAATGTATAGAAGATAGCAATGTGATAAAGGAAATATAGCAAATGCTGGTTGGTGATCTCTAGCTGATGAGTGTGCACTGCTCAGTTTTTATAACTTTTCTGAATGCTTCAAGATTTTCACAATGCAATATTGGGGGAAAATGAGACAGTTTATTCACTCATTAATTCTCTTTGAATTCTTGAAAAATCTCAAGAAAGTCTCTTCTGCTAATGTGGCTTTAACACTTTACTTTGGCTCAGAGCTACTGTCAGGATGTGAATTCTAGCTGCTAGAATTCAATAAAATACTATATTTTTCTGTTTCTTTTATTGTTACCTTTATTTATGGTAATTAATACAACTTTTTATTATTGATAGTGATAGTTTCTTTTTCAAATAATTGTTTTAAAATATTCAATAAAAGATGCTGCATTGGTATGGAAAAAAAATGTAGGCGTGGTATGCACATGACTACCATAGGAAAAGTTTGGTTATTGAAGGGTCTTAAGTGTCCAGAACTTACGTTACTCACTCTGTGCTCTTCATATGTAGTTTTTGGCTTCCTCTGACCATGATTAAACTCCTGTACATGGGGCTGCCTGTCTTCATGCTCAGATTTTCTTCAAAAGCCTGTGAAAGCTAAGCTTCAAGATAAAAACTTAAGATGTGGCTCTCTTTTCTTGCTTTTGAAAAGCATTGACATATTCCCTGGAGGGAGAAGTGTATATATCTGTTGTCTGTGTATGTGTATTTTTCTGACATAAGAAGAAGCCACTTAATTAGAGTGATTTGCTAAACTGAGCCTGGCTGTGGACTGGATTTTAATGTCTGTCATAGTCACTTTTTTTAAAATAGAATTTTTATTTCTTAATAGAATTTAGAAAACATTGTAAAGTATATCACTTCTACAAAGTAAATGCACAATATGTTTTCTTAAAAAAAACAAGAAAAATTCAATAAGTTAGACAGTATTTTTATATTACTTCCATCTGTCTATTGGTGGGGTTTTATGTTTCTTACCATCTCAACAGAATTCAAGGTTCTTTTCTCTACCAGAATCAACAGCAACAAAAACAAGCAGAATTACTGAAGTTTACCTACTAAAAGAGGGAAAAAAACCCTCTTTTTTACAGATGATATAGGAATTTTAAAGTCTAATGGTTTTAAAGTATACTGTTTCCCAGAATCAATTATAGTCAGAATGTAGGTATAAGTCTTTTTAGACCATTGTTGGATGTGATGTGTTTACTTGCACACACACACACACACACACATTTTTTATTTAGTTCTTTAAGGAAGTGGACCTATCCTACGTGTATTTTTCTATGGCCTGCATTTTCACCTAAGAATAAGTTTTAGGGAGCTTTTCCTGTTAATCTACATTGAAACTATTTCATTCTTTTTCATGACTGTATTTTTATGTTCCATAAAATGAATGTCTTATAATTTATTACCAAGTCTTATCCTGATAGACATTAGGTTGTTAACAGTTTCTTTTTTTCCTAGTGAACACCATTAACTATGTATCTTTATGAACTTTAGTGTGTATTTCTGATAAATTTTTAGAAGTAATATTATTAAAACAATATATGAATATTTTAACTTTAGCTACTTTTTAAAACAAATTGTCTTAAACTTTAATGAATTTCTCTATTGACAAATACGTAGATTTGGAATATAGTTTATTTATGACCTAATATTCCTATGGTGGCAATCACAGTTTCTTCTTAAGGTGTCATGCTTGTATCTGCTGTCTGCACATTGTGTTATAGTCTGTGTTCCTGACCTTCCCACACTCACATGTTTCCCACTTCCTCACCCCCACAAAATTGTGAGCATGTAACCCAACTAGTGGGATCCCACTGCCTGCTGCCCATAGGCAATAACTCTGGAGACAGAGTCCAGTGGCAAAGAAAATGGAACTTTTACTTACTTATACACAGATTTCTTGATGCCCACCCCCTACTCCTGCTGCCATAGGAGTGAGCAGGCTGCTGGTGGGTGGCTCTAGCAGCAGTCTTCTGCAGCTTTGCACACGGGGGATGGGTGTGGGGCTTGTCACTCAGCCACACTGCCTCCCAATACCTGACAGCCCATAATGCTGCTCCCCACCCAGCTTCCCCTTTCGTACCGGCATTGCTCCTAGTATGTGCAGTGCTCTGGTCAGCCCCAAAGTGCTCAGGGAGGGGCACAGGAGTGGCTGGCCTGTGTGGTCCATGGACAGGCAGCAGCTGCCCCAGGGTGTAGGGCTTGCCATTTGAGCCAGAGGCATGGGCCACTGGTGGCAGCCGCCATAGCTTCCTGCCTAGGAAAGAGGTGTGGGGTTTGTCAGCCTGAGTGAAGGCGTGGGCCACAGGGCAGCGGCAGCCACAGCACCCTTTTGCCTGGAGGAAGGGCATGGGGCTTGCTGGGCTTACGCCACCCTGAGTCAGCCAGCCAGAGCCTCCTTGAGCCTGCTGGTCTGAGTCTCCTCCTGTCCTCTCTTACCAGAGCTCACTATGCTTCAGGCTCACCCTAGAGCACTCAGGGAGGAGCTCTGGGAACACTCCCAGGCCACCCAGTCCCAAGGTCCAGGGCCCAGGAACTCCAGCCCCCCATTGGTAGAGAAGGAGGGGAGAATTCAAGAGAGCAGCATTCCTGCACACAGTCATTTTAAAGGCTCCCCCAGAATCTCCTGCAAAGCAGAAGCAGGTGGGAGAGTACGTCTCTCCCATCCAATCACCTGCCTAGTTTTTGGTGCCAGCCTTGCATGCCTCCTTTTTCTGTATCATCTGTGCATAGGCCCAGTTGCCAGAGCAAGCAAGCATGTGCCCTCCTCTGCACTTCTCCACCCCTCTACATTTCCAGGGGATGGAGGGTAGTCCCCCCTGTTAGAATTCCCCCATTTAATACTCTGGACACTTGTAATCTTACAAAGGCAGATGGACAAAAGTCTTGTTCTTCTGTAACTGCTTCCTGTTTCCCAAGTAGCATAACTCTACCTATCCTTTGGTCCAGAGGTTCCTAACAAAAGGGGTCTGGAGTGGAATGAAGCCTTCACACAAGAGAGAAGTATCTTGCAAAGTCCAGTTCAGTTGTTCCTGGAATGTGGTGCACAATGTCCAAAGGAAGGCATTTCTGGACAAGTTGGTATATTTGTATTCTGGAGGTGACAAATATGACAAGAGGATTAGGAGGTACAATCAGAAGGTATAATCATAACAACTAAATGACAAAAGTAGAGATTAATTCTACAGTGTCCTTGATTAAAGAAAAAAATGGCTTCCTTGGAGGAAGGTGTGCAAAGCATGTCACACCTGTCTGAAGCCTTACTGCCTACTACACTCAATTTAGGCTTAGGGGGATATCCTGAGATTCTCCCCTTTAACACTTCTGGACTCTTTCTGTCCAAACTATTAAGGCAGAAAAAAAGCAGTTTTAAAGCAAAGCTGATAGGTTGCTCCATGCTTCACCAAGTCAACCATTTAGTGCAGTCCAACCATTGAGTTCAGGAGGTGGCGACGCAGGTGGGCTTCTAAAGTAGGCCCTGCACCTTTTTGGAGGCCACAAGACTGTTTTGAGAAGATGTTCAGTTGTAAAGCCTTTGCTGGAATAATACTAACCAGTGACAATTTAATATCATCAGGTTAAACTGGTTCAACTCAAGTGAAAACAAATTTTGAGGATAGCTGCACTCGAGTCCAATGATCATGACTGAGCATTGTGAATTTTCTTAAAACCTGATTCCTCTCTCTAAGATCACAATCCTTGTTGGCCTCAAAAAGACTGCCAGTTTTCAGTTGTGCCTCATCATTTGCAAAAAAAACAGAACAGCACTGAACGCATAGGTTTTTTTAAATCTGCTTTGCCAGAACTTCCACAAGGAACCTTCAGATTGAACTGTAGACAGCCCTTCAGGGCATGGAAGCCAAGCTCCACAACTGTCATTTGACTTTGCCTGCGATATCTGTATTCCTCAAATTCTTGAAGTTCCCATTGTATCTTAAAGGTTCCTCCTTGACATCTTTCAGGAAAGCAACCATCATTCCTTCAGTGAAAAGACTGCCATGAACCATACAATCCAACAAGATACCAGACCATTTCTCCAGTGGGCTTTTTTAGCTTCCAAAATCCATCTTAGTTTCTCAAGGCTTTCTGGTAACAACCAGAGCCTAGTTGTTTCTCTTTCAGACATGACATTCTAGTCAAAGTCTTGGTTATTAAAACCATAATTTGAAACCAGTCTTATTGGCTTCATGAAAGGGAAATTATATATCATTACTCATTAGGAATGCCAAATTCTAGAGAGTTTATGGAGGGAGAAAAATACAAAGCAAAATGGAAAATCCTTGTCCTTCCAATATCATCCAAAATTGTGTTTCCATGCCTTATATCTTTCATTACTTTTCTTCCTAACTTAATGTGAAGTTTTAACCCTTAGGAACCTCAGTATCTTTTCAAAATGGAAACAAAACAAAAATCCAAAGCAAAGACAGAGTTCAAAAAAAAGATAAGAGGGGACTAAAACTAGCTTAAGAATTTTATCTACCACCAACCTGTCACACTAACTGGTCACAGACCATCTTTCTCAGGTCCCAAATAGCACAAAGCCCCAATGGTAGAGACATTCTTTTGCCCACCAGTGCGTCCACTGGTCCCCTGGCAGAGACATGACCTCTCACCAACCGGTCTCATGGCAGAGACATGCTCTCTCACCCCAGCCAACACTAACCAGCACCAGACAACCTTTCTTAGGTCCAAATGACACAAATCCCTAAATGGCAGAGACACGTTCTCACGTCAACCGGTACCACAAATGACCTTTATGAGGTCCAAGTGGCAGAAATCCCCAAATGGCAGAGACAGAGCATTCTCAATGTACACTTAAGTTCCCTAAGTCCCCAAAAGATCAGAACGTAAGAAACAAAACAAAACCTAAAGCAAAGTTTAACTCAACCCAAGCACTGAGGTTGCATTCCTTGAAAGAAAAATTCCACATCCTTCTATGGCCTGTACAACCTTCACAAAACCTTTTTTTTAACTTTCTGTACACCTTACAACTTTCTGCATGCTATCTGCAACCTTCATAGACCTTACTTACTCAGGAATAACCATAACTCACTTTCAAACCTTGTTTTTTTTTTTAACAATGGAATGGACCACACTGAAACTCAGTGTCTGGCAGCTAAAAGTCCCTAAATCTGTGAACACATAAAGTAGAAGAACATTATCACTTTACATTGGGGCCTGCTCTTTTCAAAAAGAGAAATTTCAAATCTCCCTCCAGAGTGCTGGTCCAACTCTCCTTTTAAGCATCAGTCACAGTGGCAGGGTTCGAATTCTCCTCAGGTGGTGCCTGTTTTATTCATGTGTCGTGGATCGAAGGCTTAATTTTTGTGATCTTCAGAGTAGAATGTGTTATCAGTAGGACATCATAGGGGCCAGTCTATTGCTCAGGTAACTGCTGTTCAGGTCCTTGAGTCTTCCCGATCTTTAGTAAGACTTGGTCCTCCGGCTGGAACAGCTGTAAGGGCTTGTCAGATGGGTAGGCAGACCTGCAGTGAACAAACTTGTGCAGAATAGTTAGTGTTTGCCCGAAGTGTTGTACATATTGCTTAATTTTCTACTCATGCTCCAAATATAGGGTGTGTGCTCCCAGAACTGAGGTTTGGAAGGGTCTCCCATAAACTATTTCAAAACTGCTTGACTTAAGCCCACTTCTGCATGCTACCCTAATTTGGAGCAAAGCAATGGGAAGTGCCTGGTCTCATTTCAAATGTGTTTCCTGGCATATTTTTGCCAGGGTCTTCTTTAGTGTATGTTTCATTTTCTCAGTCTTCCCCATATATTGAGGTCTCCAAGATGCATGTAGTTTCCATCTTATTTGCAGTGCCTATCAAATCTTCTGGGAGATGTCCGAAGAGAATGATGGCCCACTGTAACTCTGACTACCATAAGGAAGTCCAAACCTAGGAATTATCTCTTTAAGTAGAAGTTTCGCTACCTCAGTCACCTTCTCAGTTCTAGTGGGTATGCCTCTACCAATCTGGAAAAAGTGTCCACAAAAACTAATAAAAATTTGAAATTCCCTCTGGTTTTGGGCATTTGCGTAAAGTACTTGCCAGTCCTCAAATGGGCATAACTCTTTTTATTTTACCCCCTTTTATGCCAGGGTGCTTTCTGTCTTAGGATTATTTTTGGCATATATCTGACAGGCTTGGTTCATCCTCTGAACAGTCTTTTGCAAATGGCGGCCCTTCAGATGTGGCTTAATGAGGCCCATCAAAGCATCCCTTCTGTAATGGGTTCCTTCATGTAGGTGCTTGAGGATGGGATATACTAGAGCCTTGTAAGTAAGATCATTCCATGGGTGTTGGTCTTCCATATGGAATTGGGATCAGCGTTAATGAATCCCCATTCACAGGCCCATTCCTCATCTCATTCTGTGTAATGAGGATTAAATTTTGCCAAGTCCAAGCATGGAATCAAGCCCCTAAGTATGATGGCCCTCCGGCTGCTTGACTTGCTATTTTGTCACTAGTTTGGTTTCCCTGGCTTGTTTGGGAGCCTTCCCGTTGGTGTCCTGGGAAGTGTATTATGGCAACCTGGTTCATTAGATTCACTGCCTCTAGCAACTGTAAAATAATCTCTGTTGTATTCAACATCCTTCTTGCCCAAGGTTGAGTCCTCTCTCCTTCTATATTGCTCCATGGGCATTGACTACCATGAAGGCATATTTGGAGTCTTTGTCAGGGGTGTCAAACTCATTTTCACCAGGGACCACATCAGCCTCACAGTTGCCTTCAAAGGGCCAAATGTAATTTTAGGACTGTATAAATGTAACTGCTCCTTAACTAGGGGCAAGGAGCTCGGTGCTGCTTCCTGGTAGAAACAAGGTGCCAGGCTGGGTAAAACAAGGTAGAGGGCCACATATGGCCCACAGGCCTTGTGCTTGCCACCTGTGGTATAGATGTTAACCTTCTTTAGTTGGGACAGTACTAAGGCTTTCATGAGGGCTATCAACTCAACCTTTTGTGCTGAGGTTCCTAGTACAAGGGCTTGGGCTTTTATTACCTTGTCTACGGTAACTACTGTGTACCCAGCTCATCGTTGGCTATTGTCCATGAAGCTGCTTCCATCTGTGTACAGCTTCCCATCCAGTGCAACCAATAGTTGGTCCAGTAGATCTGGCCTGCTAGAATAAACTCTGTGAGTAATTTGCAAGCAGTCATGTGGAAGGCTGAGTTTCCCTCCATATCTGGGAGCAGGGTGGCCAGATTCAAACTTGTGGTAGTCTGCAAGGTAACATTTGGGTTGTCCAACAGAATATCCCAGTATTTCCCCATATGCCCTGCTGTTGGCCAATATCCACCTATCTGTTCCAGTAGAGTTAGGACGTGGTGTGGCACCAATACCATAGTAGGTTGTCCCAAAGTGAACTTCAGCTTGCTGCAAGATGTCATAGGTAGCTGCCACTGCTCAAAGACATGGTGGCCATCCCTTGTTTTGTGATCCAACTGCTTTGAGAGATAGGCTGTGCATTTGGGGATGTTTCCTAGAGTTTGGGTTAGTAAACCCAGTCCATTCCTCTGTCTTTCATGAACATACAATTTGAAAGGCTTCTGTAAATTGGGCAATGCTAGTGTGGGAGCTGAAACCAGGTTTTCCTTCAAGGTTTCAAATGCCATCTGACAATCCCTTGTGCATTCGAAGGGTGCAGAGTCCAGTCCTTTCAAGGATTTGTTCAGTGGTTTTGCTATGAGTCCAAATTTGGAATCCAAATTTGGCAAAACCCTATAATCCCTAAGAACCCATGAGGCTGCCTTCGGTTTTCTGGGATTTTTAGTGTAGCAGTGGCTTGTTTTCTATCTGCCATTAAGCTCCTAGTACTCTCTTTCATTTGGAATCCCAGGTATGCCACCTGCTGTTTGCAAATCTGGACCTTGTGAGGTGATACCTTATATCTCCTTTTTGCCAAATAATTTAGAACTGTGATGGTGTTGAGCAAGGAGTCCTTGTAGGTGCTGCTAGTTGCACGAGTCATCTACTGGTCAATGTCATCTACATATTACAAAAGAACTTCTGATTTCAACTGAATACTCCTTAAGTCCTTGGCTAATACTTCACCAGATACAGTTGGGGAGTTTTTGGATCCTTGTGGTAGCAGGGTCCAGAGGTATTAGAGTATGGCTTTTGTTTCTGGGCCCTGCCATTCAAAGGTGAACAGTAGTTGAGCCCGTTCATCTATTAGGATGCAGAAAAAAGGCATCCTTCAAGTCTAGGGCTGAAAACCATTTGCTATCCCCAGGCACCATGGCCAACAGAATGTAGGGGTTGGGCACTGTAGGATGAATGTCTGAGCAATGTCATTTATTGCTCTAAGATTCTGTACAACCCAATATTCATCCAAGTGAGGCTTTTTGACTGACAAAAAGTGTTGTAGGGAGTGTTGTAGGGAGACTGGCATGACTGAATTAGTCCCAATTTTAAGAATTTCTGCAATACAGGCCGAATCCCCTCTAAAGACCCCTTTTTTTGAGGTAGTGCCATTTCTGCTGTGGGATCCACACCCCTTCTTTTAGGTTAATTTTTATGGGTTGGATGTGAACTGCTTTACCTGTGGTTCCATCAGCCGAAATGGTGTTCATAGATCTCAGGTGGGAAGAGTTCACCTCTGAAACCTTTTAGGCAAGTCAGGAGTGCCTGAAGCTGGATAGCATGTTCCAGGGGGACCTCTGTACATAGTTGCTGCTTTTCAGCAGGAAAAGTTATTTGTGCCTGCAGTTTGCAAAGTAAATCTTGGCCCAGCAATGGAATAGGGCAGTCTGGCATGTAGAAAAAACTACATATGATCTTTTGATTCCCAAGCTGGCATTCTAGAGCTTGAAAGAACGCCTATTTTTGTAATTGTCCAGTCACTCCAGTAATTGTTATAGTATCTGAACTTTCCTTGGTTACTTTTGTATTCAGCACTGAGTATAGCTCCTGTATCTTCAAGAAAATCAATTGGCTTGTTCCCCACCATCAACAGTTTGCAGGGCTCCTGTGGACATATAACAATAGGTCAGGAATGTCCAAGGATGCCCCTGGGCATCCTCATTAGTCATCAGAGTCCCTTCACCTTTTTACAGCGTTTCCTCGTGAGGGTTTCTATCCTTACTTTCCCTTTTGAATGTCAGGCACTCCTTTCTGCAGTGACTCTCCTCCTTGCAATAGGCACATTGACTGGCACCTAGTGGGCCTCTCTTTTTCTCTTTAGGGTCCTGCCTCTTCTGGTCTCACCACCCTATTTCTAAGAACACCATAGCCTGCTTTATCTTCCTTGTTTCCCAGGCATTGCAGACTTTAAATGCTACGTCTACCAGCTGAGAGGGATTCATTTCCAATGCCCCATTCTAATCTCTGCAGTTTCTTTCTGATATCCAGGGCACCTTGCCCAATGAAAGTCATGTTCATCATCTGCGCATTCTCGTGCCTATGCTTTCTGTAGGCCTGATAGATCCTCTCTAAAAATTCAGAAGGGCCCTCATCTGGCCTTTGCTAAACGGCCGATATTATATTCAAGCTCTTTTGCTTAGGCACCTCTTTCTTAAGCCCTTCCAGTATACACTTTCTATAATGTTCCAGGAAGGCTAGGCCCCCACCATTTGGGTTCCAGTCAGGCTCTGTCCAAGTAATTGCCCCAGCTGGGTTGAGGGTTCCATTGGGATTCTCTTGGTAGAGACATTGGGCCTCTTCATTAGCCTTATTTATAACCAACCATCTCTCATCTGCTGTTAACAAATATTGAGGAGAGCCTATACATCTGCCTGATGATGAGTGGCAAAAATGGAGGCTGTAAGATCTGCCATTCTCTAAGGATCATTTCTGTACAAGGGGTTAGAATTCTTCCAATTCAGTAATTATGAAGTGGAGAACTGAGTATGGGCACAATAGTAGCCAGCAAGCTGGCCTTCCTGATTCACTCCGCCTATGGGATATTGCCTCAAGGGAAACTGGCTTGCTCTGAATAAGGAGGTTCCCTGGCCAAATTGGATGCCCTGACAGGTCCTTGATGGGGAGACCCATCCTTTGTTATACAGGGATGGGACCATTGCCTCTTTGGGCTCTATTTCAGGGGTAGCTTGCAGTGGGGATGATAATGGAGGTGGTCTTCCTGCTATGAATCTTCTCCTTGAGGTCAGGCATTAATGAGACCCATTTCCTTGTCTCTTCTCTTCCTGGGTACTATCAGGAAGAAGTTTCAAAGTACCCTGGCTTCTCTGCACCAGTAAATGGACCTTTGTCTCTGGTGAAATCCTATTAAGCATTGACATAAATGCCTTGACATAATGGATTTCATCTCATTTATGCAACTGTTGGCAATACTATTCCAGTTGCAAACAGTATGGTAATCTAGGAAACCATCCAAAGGCCCCCTTTCCAAAACATACGTAGGCCACACAATATCACAGTAATAAACCAATACTTCCTTGGACATGGGATAACGGCTGTATGTACCCCAGTCCACTAAAATTCCACCCAGTGGGCTCCCTCCAGGAAACACCCCAGAACAGATACACAGCCAGCCCAACTATTATCAAAAGAAGCCAGACATCCTGGGAACATACAAAGAAAACTGGCCTCCATTACTTCATTATTTTAACAAATGCTCACAGGTAAGTTTTCTGTCAACCAATCTCATAAACAGTGAACTCAAGCAATGGCCTCCCCCCAAAAAACCAGTTCTCACACAGACTCTAGTTCACAGCCCTAAAACTCAGGTGATCCTCCTTTCCATACCCATTTCCTTTCCACCTGCCAAGCATGTTTAAGTGGCTGACACCCCTAGAGGGTGTGCCCAGGAAATTCCCAGCAACTGGGAAGCCCCACAGACCCACTCCTTGGGGAGGGGGCATTGACTCGCCACAAGTGGCTAGGGTATCACAACTGTAACTGAACTAGTGGGGTCCCACTGCCTGCCACCCGTAGGCACTAATTCTGGAAACAGAGTCTGGTGGAAAGGAAAATGGAATTTTTATTTACTTACACACAGATTTCTTCATGTTCACCTCCTGGTCTCACTGCTGGAGGAACAAGCAGGCTGCTGAGGGGTGGCCACAGCAATTTCCTGTGGCTTTGCATGTCAGGGGGGACATGGGGCTTGTCTCTCGGCAATGTCACCTCGCAGGACCTGTTTCCTGGGATCTGCTGACCAAAATCTCTCACCTCCCCCACACCACCTCTTCCTTACCAGCCTTGCTTCTAGTACCTGCAATGCTCCAAGTAAGGCTTGAAATGTTCAGGGAGAGACACGGGATTTGTTGGGCCCACAGTGGAGACATGAGCTGTGGACGGGTGGCAGCCACTGTGGTTCCTGCCTGGGAAAGGGGCACGGTGCTTGCCAGGAGCGCATTGCCCTGAATCCACCAGCCTGAGCCTCCCCAAGCCCACCAAACTGAGCCTCTTCCCCTCCCCTCTTACTAGAGCTCGGTGTGCTGCAGGCCCAGAGAGAATGTTCCTGGGACACCCAGTCCCCAAGGTCTAGGACCCAGGAACTCCAGCCTGGATCAGTCAGAAGGAGGGGAGAATCCAAGAGAGCAGCATTCCTGTCTGCTCTCTTTTAAAAGTCTTCCTCCGAATCTCCCACATGGCATAAACTGAATCGAGGGTACGACCGTCCCATCTAGTCACGTTTTTTTCATCTTTGGCACCAGCCTTGCACAACTCTCTTTTCTGTATCATGAGCAAGTCATCCCAGTTGTCAGGGCGATACATGCATGCACCAACTTTGGTGCTTCTGTACCCCTCCCCATATCCAGGGTGGAGCTCCCCCCATTACAAGCACACAGTGGTTTACTGATATTTGTTAATTAATTCCATTGGTCCTAATGCCTGCCATATAATAATTAACTGATGGGAGGGGGGCTTCGCCAGCAGAGCTCCCCCAGTCATTGCAGATGAGAAATAAAAATACCCAATGCGTGATTTACTTGAGGAGGAAAGGTGACCAGTCCCTCAAAGGAGAAAGGTCCTGAATACCTTCTTCCCTGCATTTTTATTGGGTTCAGCTTAGAGATACATAGTATGTATATAAAGCTCATCAACCAGTGCTCAAAATGCTACTGACATCATTTACAGATAACAGTTGAAGAAACAGGGATTGTCTCTGGTCAGGGTTGGCTTTGGCTCAAGTGTCTGTTTCATAGCTATAGGACAGAGCAGGTCTCAAAGGAAACAATGTATATTCTTTCTCTGGCCAGATTCACCCCCTGGGAGCTGTCTGTTCCAGAACAAGGTCTTTGGCATAGTTCCCAAACTGAATCAGGTGGGGAGAGCAAAGCAGCCAAGAGACTAGGGTATTCTTGCAGAAAGACTGAGGATTCAGGCTATGACAAAGCCAAGGGGTGAGAGTCTTTCTCTCCCTTCTCTGAAGACTCCCTGAGTCCTTCCCTGATGGCCCATTGCTACAGTGCCTGTCTTAGGTTGTCCCTCCTCTTTGAGGGATCTTACCCATCATTGGCTAACCTGTCATCCTCCTGGGCCAAGCAGGGGGAAGTGAGGGAGGCAGGGGCTGCACTCTTTCCGGGAGGTAATGTCCTGTCTCCTTGGTGGCTCATGTCCCCAAGGCCTTTACACTCAGCTCTAGCTGTTGAACAAAAGGCTACAGTCCCTAAAACCAGGTGGGATGGCTCCCAATACTCAATAAATACTGAAAAAATTCTACAGACTTATAAAATCATACTATTTCTGTATTCAAACAATTGCTTTTGTGTTGTGACTTGATAACATTTCCTCTTATTGTTGTGCTTCAACTTCCTGGTGAATTTTGTATTCAATTGCAAGATTTTATGGTACTAACGTACTTATAGTATTAATACATTTGGGAAATGAGGTAGAAATCCTAGAGGAGAGTAAGAAAATGATTCTTAAAAATTAACTCAGTATGATAGACCTTGAATTTTAGCATGTTATGCAGTCGAGAGTAATTCCTGTTAACATACACATCTTGAGAATACATATTAAGTAAAACTAGTGAACCAAAATACATTTTCTTTAGCTAATTGCTAGTGATAATTTGTTAAAGCTGTTTGAAGCACTAATGTTAATCTTTAGATTTTAAACATTTTCTGCTTCAAACATACATGATTATTTTAAAATTTACATCTTATTAAAAAACACTAATGGAGGTCTGTGATTAATAGATAATCTGATTTTCC
>VMDR010010462.1:0-30762 GCA_007922815.1 Macrotus californicus | reverse complement strand
ACTGAGACAATGTTTTTTGTTTGTTTTTAAGATAAAGCACAAGTGACAAAAGAAAAAATAAATAAATTGAACTTAATGAAAAAAAAAAACTTTTGTGCTGTTAACAATATTATCAAGAAAACCAGAATGGGAGAAAATATTTGCAAAACACTTATATGATAAGGGCCTTATGTCCACAAAGTATAAAGAACTCTTACAACTCAAGAACAAAAAGACAAATAACCCAATTTAAAAATGGGCAAAAGATCTGAACAAATCATTTTCCAAATGGCCAATAAGCAAATGAAAAAAAATGCCATTAGAAAGATGCCAACAGAACCCATAAATGAAGTACTACTTTATGCCCACTAGAACGGCTATGATTTAAACAACAACGACAACATGCTTACACAAAGATTAGGAAAAGTTGAGACAGTCATGCACTGTTGTTAAAAGGGTATAGCCGCTTTGAAAACAGTTTGACAGCTCCTCTACGTGCTATCCATAGACCCAACAGTTCCTCATAAATAGCCAAGAGAAGTGAAAACATACGTCCACACAAAATATTGCATCTGCCTGTTCACAGCAGCATTGTTCATAGTGGCTAAAAAGTGGAAACAACCCGAATGTCCATCAACTGGTGTACAGATAAATAAAAGGCAGTGCATCCATACAATCGAATATTATTCAGCAATGAAAAAGGAATGAACTAACTGATAAATGCTAGAACATGATGAACTTTTAAATCATTCTATTAAATGAAAGAAGCCAGTCACAAAAGACCACATACTGCATGATTCCATTTACATGCCGTGTCCGGAATATAAAAATCCATAGAGACAGAAAGTACATTAACAGTTGTCAAGGGCCGGGGCGTTGGGAGAGGTCAGGGTGACTGCTGGCGGCTGCAGGGTTTCTTTAGAAGTTAATAAAATGCTCTAACATGAGATTGTAATGATGGTTGCCCCATGTGAACATAGTATAATATATGTGGTGAATACTAACATGTTATAGTGTGAAAATACTAAAAACCATTGAATTATACACTTTAAATGGGTGAATTTATGGTATATGAAACATACCTCAAAGAACTGTTTTTTAAAAAGATGATGGATAGTTGCTTTTTTGAAATGTTCTTTAACCTTCATTAGTGAAATCATGTTTTAATACATTAATTATTTGTGGAAATAAAAGCACACTGGTCACTAATATGCCAGAATTCTATTGATTTTTTAATTGCATAATAATGATGAGAAAATTTCCTAGTAATTTAAAAATTCATGAAAACAAAAATGTAAGAGAAGCCTAAAACCAGGGCTTGCAGATAAATATGCTAAGTTACAGAAAAAATGAGGACAATAAAAATATGAATTCAGAAAATTGGTAACTATCCATATTCTCCTTGGTAAGACTTTTTGATTCATGCAAAATAGAATGGGCCCGTGAAAAGTGGTAGTGGGAAAACTGTAATGGCATTAAAGCAGCTGCAATGAAGCAACACATTCCTAGAACTACATAAAATAAATCTGCTTCTGTTTTTGTGAATCCCACCACTGTTTGGGCATTGCTTTGTTTCTCTTCAGTCTTACCACCTTCAGCTTAAATCTCCCCCCCCCGCCGGAATCATTCTCTTAGACAATAATTTTCTGACTATTCAATATTCTGATTTGCCATGTCTGTCTCATCAATGACATCAGAAGATACAGTGTCCAGATGTGGTCTTAGCAGCACAGAACACAGTGACTATTACTCCTCTTGATCTGGACTAGCAAGCTGGCAAATGTGTGGGGTATGTGTCACCATTCTCTTGTCTCACACCTGTGTCTGCAATATGCCTTCCAGAGGAAGACTTCTAACCATTGCTACTGGCAGATGGGAAAGCATCTAACTGATGTCTGTTCCTGTGCTTCTGGCTATTATACTAACAGTCAGATGGCCAGAGAGTCCAGGGCTCCGTTCACCCCAGAGCATGAAACCCAGGAAAGTAGGGAAGCTCTGGGCATTGGACACTGGTCACAGACTGGGTCCCTCTCTCAAGTCAGTGTTGATAGATTTGTGAGACCTCACATGTTATTACTCTTAAGCTCACATGCATAACTCAGTAATTATCTAGAGAAGGGAAAAAGCCCCTCCTGTCACCTCCTAGTGAGCTCTCATGTGTGAGAAGAATTGGTGAGATTACAGAAGTGAATGGATGGTCACTCCGGACAGGTGTAATGGATCGATCTACAAAGGGAATATCAGAAAAGAATGACAGCATTTCTAAAGGAAATGATCTGCATAAAATTAAAGCCACTGGCAACTTGATATATAAAATTAATTAGGTCTGGACATGCTATTTAGATAAATGATCATAAACACAACTATTCTGGTGTACTAAAGCCACCCACTGGAAAAACATGGTCATGTGAGAAAGTCTGTGTTTAGTACCTAACCAATGATTTTGCTCAATCCCTTCAGCCAGTAGTAGAATTGCAGTCCATCATTGTTAACCTACTGGAGCTTTGGTCATTTTCTTTGTTTTTCTCTTTATTTCTGTGGTATCTTCTTTATGTATCTGACCTTCTTTCCTTATGTCTTCTTTCTTTGTTGCATCTTGGCATGCCAGAGAGCCAGCCAGCTCAGCAAAAAGATAAATAAAACCTCAGAATTAAAACCCACTAAGTCAAACAACTAACTGAAGAGCAGACCAGGCCAAGGAGCAGGAAGGAAGTTTCCTTATTTCAAGCCTGCTGAGCCACAGCCTGTCCTAACAGAAACATCCATGGGCCAAAGATGTGTGACCAGAGGCCACGGTACCATTCTCAAGCTAAGAGAATAGGACCTTAGGGTTCAACTTTTCCAATTCTCACATTTTATGGTCCAAGGAGACATAAATGCTAATTACATAGCTAGTTAGTGATAGAGTTAGTACTAGAATCTGCTTTTTACTGAACACATAGTTATGAGTTGAATTGTGTTTATCCAAAAAATATGTTGATATTCTACCCCAACCCTCACTATCTCAAAACATGACCGTATTTGGAAATAGTGTGGTTACAGATGTCATTAGTTAAGGAGATACTAGAATAGGGTGGGCACCTAATCCAATATAACTGTGTCCTCGTGAGAAGACAGCCATCTGAAGACACAGAGACGCAAAGGGAGAATGACAGGTGAATGACAGGTGGAGATGGAGGCCGAGACTGGAGTTAGGCAGCGCAAGCTAAGGAATGCCAACGAGTGCTGGCAAAACACTAGGAAGTTTTTCCAGAAGCTCGAAAGAGGCAAGAGAGGACCCTGCTACAGGTTTCAGAGGGAGCATGGTCCGGCCCACACTTTGATTTTGGACTTCTAGGCTGCAGAACTATGAGACAATAACTATTGTTGCTTTAAGCCCCCCAGTATGTGGCACTTTGTTAGGGCAGCCCCAGGAAACTAACTTACACACCCTCAGAAAGTGTCTGTGTCTTTCACCTCATTCATGCTGAGCCCTGCGGATGATCGAGAGCCTTACTAAGAAGCTGCTGTTAAGTAGAGTAGTCTTGTCTTTAGGATAACAGAAATTGCAGAAATACCACTCCACAGCCCAGTCATGTCTCCATATCGGCACATTCACTGTCAGGCACCAAAGCTCACACGCCTACAAGTGCAAAAGTCAACAGGCAATTTTTCCTTTTTCCTTTGTGCTCCATTTTAAGTCACGTCAAGACTGGAGGAATAGGAGTCACTATCACACTTGATTTAGAGGACAAGGAAAACATCCTTGACCCCAAAACATCTCCCTTACTCTTCTTGTGACAGTGTGTCATCTGACAGAAAGCCTGGTAGGTTAACCATTGAGCTCTACAGGGTCTTCTCAAATACAAGTCAGCCTAGGAAAAGCCATACCTGTTTTCCCTAATACCTCAGTGGGCATGAGTCCACCTGATAAAAGAAATGTACACAACTCCAGGCAACTCCAAGTAACGAGCAGCATGGTGTGGTGGGAAGAACGTAAGCCTTGCAGTTATGGACACTCCAGCTGGGATCACGTTCTGCTCTGTGAGCCTGGGAAAGGCATTTTACTTCTCAGAGTTTCATTATCTATGAATAAAGATATCAATACCTACCTTCCTGGGTTCACGTAATGAATATAGATAAGCTATTTAAAACATGTGACCTGCTTAGATATACATCAATAGCATTAGGTATATATTAATAAATCCATTAATGTGATTTTGTTGGTATTTTCATTATTATTTTTTAAAATCCCAGTCCTGGACAAAGATCTTGGGGGAAAATCTAATTATGTTTTCTCAGTTTCTCTCTCTCCCATATTGGAAGCATGAAACAGAAAAACAAGGGACCCTATTTGACAGATTTATCTGTCCTACTAGACTACATATCCATGAGGCCATAGACAGGGAGGGAGCAGTAACTATTCAAATCCCTGGTCCTTAGCACAGGTACATAGTAAGCAGTCAAAAAATATTTGTTGCATGTTGAATACGTGCTTCATGATCAATTTTCCTCAGGATTCAAAATTGAACAGTCGTTTAAAATGGGCAAGTTCGAGATTCTTGTCTTAAAAGCACTGATTACTGTACTTTTGCTATTAAGGAGCAGCAAGTACAAACTTCATCCAAGTTTACCTGGACTCAATTGTAAAAGAAGCTGCACTGCGCTATAGCTTCCCAAAACTAATGTTGTATCAATGATATTTTGCTTGAATCATATTTTTAAATGTTAGTCCTTTGTATATAGAAGACCAGGAATGGATTATTCACACCTTTTGGATTATCTCTTGACCCAACTTTGCATCCACAGGTTTCCAAATACTCAATTTTCTTCACATAAGTTCAACAGGCCTCAAGTTTTTTTTAAATGAATTATTACTCAAATGTAAATCAAAATTTCTGAATATCTTAAACATATAGATGTTATTATTTTGGAAACAATATACACAATAGCATTTCTGATCAAGTCATCTAAGTCCCATATAGTGTATTGATATATTGAATTAACAGTGTTCAGCTGTTAACCAGTATTTCAATTGTGGAATTATTATATATGTTTACTGTTTGAAATAGTGATCTACAAATCATAATTACTGCTATAGTCTGGGACAGGAAGAGAAAAATTGTAATTGTGAAAATAAAATAATGCTTAAAAAGAAACAGTACTTTTGAAATGCTAAAAGTCTGAACAAAATGGCTCTTGTCATGTTCTGAAATGAGAGTTTTCTTTCCAGCATGAAAATGCCAGTTCTTTGTACAAGCTCTTAACTGGCCTCAGTTTTTAAATCTGAAATCTTCAGAAAGGGTGTGATGCACAGAAAATGTGACACCTGGTAACGTGGAATGGGATCACATTTTATTCCAGGGGTTCGATTTCCCCTGATTCTCTGCAGACATCTCAAGTCCCTTTCCTCCCTGTCCGTATGCACAGCCTTAAGATGTGCAGCGTTCTCTGTATTCAGCATATTATATCTCAGTTACGTCCATTTCCTGAGTTTACCACTCCTTCCCATTATTTGAGGACTGAGACAAACAAGAAACCCTGCTGTGGAAGCTCTAGAGCATATTTAATGTGATCTTTCAACAAAACCCGTTTTCAAAACCCTGTGACTTGACTGCCATCTAGAGGAGACTAGAGATATTGACATTAACCAAGAGAATCTAGGATCTTGATGGGCTGGCTGGTTTCCTTTTCTCTAACCCTGTGATGAAAAAACCATAAGGAAAAGTAGTGTAAATGAGAAATGTAGAAAATATTTAAATGTTGTATTGTGGCTTTGGGTGGTGTCATTCATTCGTTGGTGCACAAATAACATGCAGCAATTGTATCATTCCTAAGGAAACATGACACTATTAGTGATGGCAATCTGTTTGCCTTCAAATTCATTTCATGGATTCTTTACGCAAATATACACCAATGTAACGTAGTTATTACATCTGCACATGTGTAATGCTGTAATTAAAACTGATGGTTGTTCTCATTGAATTGTCCAGATTGTTTGAGGCTTATTTCCTCCTGCCGTAAGACTTTTTATCTTAAAACAGATTTCATAACCTGTCTGTGCTGCTCTTGTTATATTCATGCTGATGTTACTGGACAAGATATTGCTTCAGCTTTGTAAAACAGCTGTTTAGCAATTTTATCTTGAAGTAGCTTCAATGAAACCTCAAGACATAGGAAATTTAAAAATTATTTCTCTCATTAAATTGCCCCAAAGTTTCTTCTGTTTACATACAACAAAGATGGGGTTTTTTTCTTCTGGCTTCTACTACCTAGAAACGTAAGAGAATTGGTGATGTGCATTGTCCTTTACATTAAACTAGGAATTATTTGCTACTCAAATGTCAAGAAGTCACAATTTGAACTTAGGGAAATTCTTGACCATGCCACACAGGCCTTTTGTCACAATTTGCAAATAATGGTAATGAGAGGGTTAAATTTAGTAAATTGGAAAACTGAAAGACACTAGGATGAATTACAATGAATGAGTCACAAATCAAGTCTGTACATTGAAACTAGAGAGCATGAAGGGACAAGAAGAGTCCACAGAGTATTAACTAAAAAACCAAGGACTAAATTTTGATCCCATCCTATGTTGCCAGTTGTCACATTTTTTGTGTACCTCATCCTTTTTGAAGTGGCCACTTGAGCCTATGTGAAAGAGAATGTATATTTGAA
This sequence comes from Macrotus californicus, assembly GCA_007922815.1. Lineage (NCBI taxonomy): Eukaryota > Metazoa > Chordata > Mammalia > Chiroptera > Phyllostomidae > Macrotus > Macrotus californicus. The sequence continues at coordinate 24,126 of VMDR010010462.1, read as the reverse complement.
AGCCTATGGATGCAAATTTGGGGCAAGAGAAAATCCAGAAATTGTAAATATTCCATTCCTCATCTTCTATATACAAAGGATGTTGACTTATTTTTAAATATGATTAGAGCAAAGTGTCATCAATGCAACATTGGTATTGGAAAGCCCTAGGACAAGGTAATTTATTTTACAATTGAGTCCAGGTAAACTTAGACAAAGGTGCTCCCAACAGGGGTCAGCAAACTTTTTCTTGAAGGTTCAGGTGGTTAAAATTTTTGACTTCCCACATGACGTGGTCACAATGAACCAATTGCCACCGAAGCATGAAAGCAGCACAGGCAATGAATCAACAAACGGGGGTGGCAGGGATGCAATACAACTCTACTTAGAAAAACAGGCTGACATAGTTTGCCTACCACCGAGTGAGAGCAAGAGTCTCTGACTTGCCCGACTTAACGAACGTCAGATCGTGAGGCCTAAACGTTCTCTATACTCAAGGAGTCGACTCTTCATTTAGTAGATTTCAGTGCAGCTTACCCTGATGCCAACCTACTAGAACTAGTTCCACTTCTTTTCTCATGCATCTGGTACCTCTTCTCACAATATCACACTTAAAGCAGTCTCAGGAAAAATAACTTTTTCCCAGATAGTAAACGCTGCACCGTACACTCCGACACACACACACACACTCAGCACTCAGATCAGTGATGCAGCAGAAGGTGAAAGGTGAATTTGGGGTGGACAAATATGTATCTACTGATGTGTATCTCCAAACCTGTTTTAGATGAGCAGCAGTGTCCTATGGCTGGATTCTGCAAAAGCTATGAGGTGCATTTTTACTTTAAAATTCAGCCTATATCTCACGATTGGTCTTCTCCCACAAGTCAGGACTCTAAAAGGGATCTCAAGAAAGAATCGTTTCCCTGAAAACCTAAATACTGGAGTAACTGTGCCACACTGGGAAGTTCCTTACAGCTACTTGTTGCCCGTGAAGCCGAAGAGCTGTTGCTATTAAACAGAGCACATCTGCAAAGGCAGGCTACGGAGAAACTGAAAACAAGCCAAACGAGACGCTCTGTGTTTAGCCAAATGCAATGTTTTTTCCTTTTTTTTCCCAATGTTTTACCTTCTCAAAGACAATAAGAGAAACTTTAATTGCCAGTTTGCTAGGTTATCAGTTTCACCTTGATTTTTTTTTTACTCTTTTCAAAATTGTTTCCTGCTTTCCCTACTATGAATTCCTATGATCATTTATATCTATGATACTTTTTTCTTTCCCTTCGTTAGTGGCCAATGAGGTGGACAAACAGAGCACAGGCTGTAAAGAAGACAGAACTGAGCCGAAATCCCTACTCCTACCCATACTGGCCCTGTAACCGTGGGAGTGCTACCTAACTGCTCTGAGACTTGGTTTTCTCTATATGAAATAAAAATAATGCTGAGTATTACACAATATTTTGTTAGGACTAAGTGACAACATTTTGTGAGAAATCCCGCATATTGCCCACTGAATGTTAGTTTAACCTCTTCTCTCTCCTCAGACCCCTCTCTAAGACACAGACTGCTGAAGCTGAGGACTGACTTATTCATACCCTACCTCCCTCCAGTGCCTGCCACCAGATTAGACACAGAGTAGGTACTTTATGAACGTCTCTTGAATAGCCTGTGGTTTCTCATATTTTTCATTGTTATTGAAGATCGTACCATTTTAAACTGCTATGAAGATGAACCAAAAGGTATTTTCCGAGTCATGTAAAGAAAACATGTTTCATAAGTTAAAAAAACAAAAGAACATACTCATAACATTGGTATGCTATACACAGAGCAGGCACTCAAATATTTGCTGAAAAGATGATCCATAAGTGTGTGACTGCATTAAAAAGATACAAGTCATGATATTTCACTCTGCTCTTGAGGGAGATATGTGACCCACAATATTATCAAAACTGTGGAATAACAAGGTGCTTTATCATGAGGTTTTATTACTTATTGTTAACTTCTGTAATTCATACCATGGTCTGTTGGTCAAACTTATACACTTAGCATTGCCTAAGGAAACATATTTATGCTTATGCTTCCTATCAAAACCAGCTTCACATTTTCATTTCTTTTTTCAATCATACAGATGACTACAGGCTGAAAAGTTTGTGGAAATGTCACTCTGGGAATCATCAAGATTAGATGTGACTAATTTGGAGTCATCCAGGCAAAGGATTTTTTATCAGAAGACAAGATTAAACTAAAGAATCATATGGGGGGATAAAAATTGGAAAGAGAATAGGATCCAGAAGTTATTTCAGGGCTTTATCATGAAGAAAAGAAACAGAGCCAGAGCTACTGAGTATGTGAAGAAAAACCACTAGCCGTGGGGCTTGTAAACAGAGTAACTAAGATGCCAATAAAAATAAAATGGGATTTTTGAAATACCAAAAAGTATATTAAAAGAAAGCAATTCAATAGAAATCTCTCCTTTGTTTTTCTGTGTCCATTCGGCTCTGGGGGATATGGGTTACAAATCTGTTTCCTTCTCTTTGCATTTCTAGTCCAGAAGATACCGTAGGTGAAGTTAGTTATGCTAAGAATTAAATTCTTATCAGTCACTTTTTAAACTTGAATTTTTCTCATGAAATATAACTACCGCCTCCCCTGGCTATCACTGTATATATGATTTTCCAGAATACCAGCATGAAAATAACGTAAACATCACACATGTGTTCCAATTATATTAATAGACCTCCAAAACTCATGTAGTCCCTGCTGTACAGCATCCCTGGTAAGTTATCAGTCTGGCCACAAAAGTCAGGGGGTGTTTGCAAAAGTCAACATGTTTTTAGGGGTATTTATGAACACAGAAAAAAGTCTCCATTCTAGCCTGGCAAAAACCCTAACTGTTCATTCATCGCCTACCTGGTTACAGGTCATTATACAGGTTACATCTGAATGACTCTGTGAAATCCTAACCTCTCAGCATTTAAAAACTATGTGTTGCTTTTTTAATGTCTTCCTCCCAGATTGAACATAACTACACATCTAAAAGGAAATAGGATTTAGGAAAGAAAAAATACCTCCTCTGTGAAAGCCCCCTTCCCTTCTGCAATCAGGTGGCTGTCCCTCTATCCCCCGTATATAGGCTCCATGATATTTGGTGTGTTTGCCTCTGTAGCATGTGAGCTCCCCCCAGACTGTATTCTCATCTGATTTATTTTGAATCCCCAAATATCTAGCCTACTACCTGAGATAATCCCCCAACCACTCCCTAATGTACATTTTTATGTTTTATAAGCATGCAGGAATATGTTGAAGTCAGCAGAAAGCATAAATTATTGACTTTTCCTTGGAAATTCTTTCCTAAAACCAAAAATAAAATTAGAAAACATGAAGAGGCATCTGATGTTGTGTACTGATGAACAGACTGCTTTTTTCCTTTTCATCTGGGTGTTTTGACATGGTATAGTCACAGCTGGTTATTCTGAAATTATAACCTCTGGAATTACAACTTCTCATGTTTATTCCTGCAAGAATCCAAGACTTGTCTGTTCTGCATCTAAGAAAATTAACCATCATTAGTCCAATACAAAGGTTAAAGTGTTGCCTGTGGTATCATCCAGCCAGAACTCATGAGCTTGCTAGGTAAAAAGTTAATATCACCACTCATTAGAAGCGCTGCTATTTTGTAAATGCCTAACTTTTAAGATGGCTGAGCACCAGCAAAGCCAGGTACAAAGCTGAAATCTTTTGATAAATGTCAAGTTGCCATTAGAATGCTGCTCATAGACTTGAGGGCACAGTCAACGACATCATTCTCATCAAAGAAGCAATTGCTTCCCCTCAATACCTTGTCAGCTCTGCTCCAGTCCCACAGATTAGCCCTGCCCTCAGAATCCTCTGGCATGTTTTAAATCTGCTGAAGCATGAAAAGAATCAAGTGTGCTTCACAAAACAAGATCCTAAAAGTGAACTTGGCCAGAGCTGTCTTTGATGGGTGATTTTGAATCATGCCCTAGACCAAAAAAAATAAATAACAAAAGCAAAACAAAACCACCACCACCAAAGACTGGAAAGCGGCTGAGACATCAGTGCAGAAATGTTACATTCAGCAGCACATTAAATGCAAGAAGACATGACTGCTCACTTAAGGGCAGACAAAGCTCTGATACAAAGTGAAACCAAACTTTTCAGGAAACTGCTGTACAATAATTTCAGCATGAACTAATCCGCATTTGAGCGTTTATACATAGATATTATATACCTTAAAGATAAATGATTAAATATTATTTTTATTCCACATGCAAAATGAGATCTAATTGCCTTCTACTTTACTTTCTTAAATAGCTGGAGTCTCATGTTCCTCTGTAAAACATTCCGACTGCCCGTAACATGGATGTTTCTTACTTGTTTTCTATACTTTTCCTTTCATCCACAATTTTGTTTTGTCACAAAATTATCTGTGTCCCTAGGCCTTGTTATAACTAATCTTTTATTAGGCATTATGTAAGCTGATAAAATGAAAATGAGAAAGGAAAGGGGTTGCTCCCTCAATTAAAGCCAAGTTGAACACCAGAAAAAATCAATGGAATTTAGTCATTAAACACATGCCATTATTTGATGCCTAGTTAAGATCACTGTGGCAGCAAAAACAAAGTTCAGCAGTCACGTTGCTTGACAAAAAAAAGAAAAGGAAAGCCAGTGAAGGCAGAGTGCTGCCAACCTGCAGAAGGGATGTGCCTCTGGAACTCCCTCTTTCTTCACAGCCAAGCTGCTGCAATGTTAGTGTTGAGTCTCCTCCAGTACATCATCTTTTCTGTCATATCCCAGGCTTGCTGAGCCGTCTGTGACTAATACTAATGAGAGACATGCCCTTTCAATTGTTACCTCAAAAATATGCAAAAACCACCCCGCTGTGCTCTCCAGCCTCGCCTAATTTCCCAGCAAAGAAATCGAACTTCAGCTACTTGACTGACTTTTCATATTGAATCTTGAGAAATCAGAAATGCTTCATGTATCTGCAATGCTCAAGAAAATAAAAGAGCTCACACTCGGTCATATCTGATGTCTAAATTCACAACACTTTCATTTTTAACATAATTCATTACTTTGCTTTCCATTTTATTTCCCCTGGGCTTAATTCAGATACCAGGATTTCTATCTTTTTAACCTCAAAAATTTACCAATTTTGACAATTCCAAATATATCAAAGTGTAAAATTAATGCCAACTTCACCTGTTGGATGAGTTTGTGTGTGCACATTATGCTTTCGTTTGATTTAAATTTGAATTTTGGTGGGTGTTGTTTTGAAAATTTTGGAATTTGTGGAGGTTTTGAATAAACAACTTCTATGAAATTATAAAATTATGCTTAGGGAAAAATTTTAAACAGCTTAGTTTAACAATCAGAGATCCTGCTATTTCTGAAATGGAAGAAACTTGTTATCCTTATATTTGGAAAGAAGTAACCGAAAGGAACTTTGGTGAATATACATGACAAGAATGAGCTTGATCCTTCCTCCATTCCTTTATGTGACACATATGTATACAATAATACATAATAAAAAAAAGATACAGAAAAATAAAGTGCTAATAACCCAAAACTGCTACTCTACCAGAACAGCTAGGGAAAGAACTATGCTGAGCTGTCTAAAACGCCTGATTCCTTCTGTTGCTTGCCACATAAAGACTAGGGGGAAAAAAAGACATGGAAATTAAGATGAGAAAGCCAAGAGGGACTAAAATTCAGTCTAGGAAGGAGACAGAGGAGCAAACCAAATACAATGAGCAGAGGGCTACAGTCCGATAGAGAAGCACATTCCGGTGTGGCCAGGAGAGCAAGTTCAATTGTTCTCCCAGCTGGTGAGGACTGTTTCTTCACACTTCTTGTTTAGAGATAGGTGAGTCTATGGACTGAATTGTGTCTCCCTAAAATTCATGTGCTGAAGCCCTAACCTCCAATATGATGTTATTTGGAGATAGGACCTTTGGGAGCTAATTAGAATTAGATGAGGCCATGAGAGTGGGATCCTCATGATGAGATTGGAGCCCTTTTACAAGAAGAGAAACCAGAGAGCTTGCTCACCCACTCCCCGCCCCCCCACCACCACCACCGTGTGAGGACAGCATGAGCAGGCCACTGTCTACAAGCCAGAAAGAGAGCTCTCTCTAGAAACCAAACATGCTGGCACCTTGGATTGCACTTTTAGACACCAGAACTGAGAGGAAATAAATTTTTATTGTTTAAACATCCAGTCCATGATATTTTGCTACAGCAGCCCAAGCTGGCTAAGATAGTTGGCATTCTATAAAAATTAGAAGCAAAAATATGGGAAAGTGCTGGAAAAGAATATTCTGCAGGGTAAACAGAAATCATTGTCAATCTGGTAGGCAAGTAAAAAAAATATGATATTGTAAATAAAAGACAAACTCTGTGTCATAGGGCTTCAGACCCCCTAAGAGAAACCATCTCATGCTCCACAGACCTTTAAGACTGTTCAGAGAAAAGAGGACTTCATGTTAGTGGGTTAATTCCCACCAATAAGCACAAAGCTGCCCCAGAGAAGCTACTGGAGAAAATCAGAAGGCATGCTGTCTCCCCAGAGAGAGGATGTGAGCGAGAAGCAAACCCACAGCAGCCAAGACCCCCATGCTGCGCACCCCAGGAAGACGGCTTCCAGACTCAGGCAGGCACTATCTGCCCACAGCTCATCAGACTCATCAGTCATTGCCTACCTGCACCTACTGATGTAGAGGATGGAGGAAATCCAGAAAACCAGCAAGCATCTCAAGGTACTTTAAAGCTTGTGAGTCCTTCTGTCCCTCTGTAGGACAGAAGGACTCACAAGCACCACTACTGGTCTTATCAGATCTGTCAGGTGATGACTGTGACTACAGGAAAGAGAAACATGGCAGGAAGAAATAATGCTCCACATGCATGATATCAAAAGAAAAGAGTTTGGCTTTCTGAGCTTTAGTCTATAAGACAACAACACATTTCTGATAAAAGACTAGGTACATCTTACAAAAACAGAAACAGTATATTTGTCCAGATACCCAATAATCAAATGATCTATCAAATGAAAGAGCCCAAAGTAGATTTTAATATGAAGAAGGAGAAACAAAGCCTGGATCAGAAAAGCTGCTAGGATTTGTACTCAGACAATTTAGCTCCAGGGTCTGCATTCCTAACTAACACACTAAGCTATACAGAAATATGAGGCCTTCTAGCAAAGTAAGATCATAAGGGCCATTTCAGAAGAGCCACAGTTCAAAAAGGAAAAGTGTCAAGAATACTGTCAGGAATCCATACAATGTTCCCTTCTTGGAGAAGTTCCTACAGCCTATACCCCATGCATGGTATACCACAGAGTACTCATCTGGCTCTGGGGATGCAAAGTAGCTGAACCCATGATGAACTGCCACAGCTTGAGAAAGATGTTAAAAATTATAAATCCTGATTCCAAACTCTAGAGTGTTTTCAAGAATGTCTGAGCACTGCCTCAAGATTGAACATATCTACTCTGACGTCAATAGAGACTGCACAGCAAAGCAATTTCCCAGCCAGAACCTGCTGCTGAGAAGTGATTCCATAAGACAGTACATGTTAAAAGGCTAGGGACACACTGGAAAAGCTCAGGAGGCTTATTTTTTTGTTTTTCCAAGCTCATGGGGAAAAGTGAGAATTCACTGCCTGGGAATCATAGTTGTACACATATATATTTTACTCCCAGACTACTTAGCTTCATTAATTTTCTTTTACCATCTGATGCCAATTCCCTATGATCTGCAACACTCTCCTACTAATACTCATTTAGATCCTTACTTCTGGGAATTTGCTCATGGCCTTGCACATCTACACTGCTTCTTACTTGCGTTTGTCTACCCAATTCCTACCCAACCCTCAAACAGAGCTTCAAACCCTATCTCACCTGAAAGTCTCCTGTAAAAACTCTGGAAATGATTTCTCCTGCCCACAGAGTTTGAGGGCATCTGAATCAACAGTTCACATTCGACCTTTAATTATCTATTTCATAGGGTAACTGTAAAATGAAATTAATAGCTAAAGTAGTCAGTGTAAATTGTTTAGGACAGTTTTGGCATATAGTAAGATTTCTGTGTTGCTATCATTATGATGATTTCTGATATTTCTCCTTATTACATTATTTTATGCTCTTATCAAACTAAGATGTTTTGTTAATTTCCTTATATGTATCCTTTGCATTTCCAACAAGAATAAAGCCAATATTATATCTAGTTTTCCCAAAATTCCCCAGGCTCCTAACAATGTACTAAACACAGAATGTATTCCCAGTAAATACTTAGATGTTTAAAAATGGGGCGCTAAAATTGTTGACAAATACTACCTTTTTACACTCTGGGATTTGTGAACCATGGTCAGATAATGAAACAGGGGAAACATTCTTACCAAAGATTTACAGCACAAAATAGTTATTAAAATATCTGTCAAAGCAATAAACTGCCATTTCAAGTAATAACTCAGGGGTCTTGACCCCAAGATCTCACATGAGCTGTAAATTCTAGGGGGAAGGTGATGTATAGGCAGCCATCAATCTGCGTCCATGTTTCCACATAAATTTCAGAAGCACTGATTGGCTCATAAATGTCATCAGATGTAGTCCCCAAGATTCTAAACCTCTAAGTAGGCAGACACATTTGACAATGTACATATTTGTGTTTTAGAAATATCACTCTGAAAGCAGCTTACAAAAAATGAATCGCATGTGGAGAGATGAGAAGGAAAACATTAGAGGAGACCACAAGGGCCCAGATGAGATACATTGAAAACCTGATCTGAAGCAATGTGAGTGACAGTCCGGAAATCTGACATGCCACTCTCGTGTGCCTTTCCAGATGCTGCTTTCTCTGTGCTCCAGTCCCTCTCCTTTATGAAGCATTGCCGTCCCTAGATTCTGAGTGGAATGAATTCTTTCTACCACTGTTAGATGTCACATGTCTCCTACCATAAATCACATTATTTTCTCGTAGCTTACAAATTGACTTATCATCCTTAGCGTTCATTGATATTACTCAAAGCACAATTCAGCACTGAGAGTTTTCATCATTTGATCTCTTCTCTCTACACAGGTCTCATCAAACGTCCTCACTCCATATGCTTTGCATGTAAGGAAAGATGTGAACATTGGAGTAACTAGGAAAAGAAGAACTATAAAAAGAAACAAATAACTGGCCAAAGTCATGAAAAATGGAAGTATAGTATACATTATTTACAGAGATAAATAGTATTGTTTCTAGCTGTCTCCAAGTAAAATGGGAAATTAATTTGAAATGCCCAGCAAAAAAAAAAAAAGCACTTTAGGTAGAAGACAGTAATTGTCAAAGAAACATTGTAAGTTTCATTAGTTTAAAAATTCTTGAAACAAATGAAACCAAAGAAGTCTCAAATAAATAGAAATATATCCTGTGTTCATACATTGACAAAATAAATATTGTTATAAAATGTCCATACTACCCAAAGCCATCAATAGAGTCAATAAAATCCCTGTCAAAATTACAATAGCATTTTTCTCAGAAATAGAAAAAAATTCTCAAATTTGTATAGAACCACTAAAGACTGCAAATGGCCAAAGCAATCTTGAGAAAGAAGAGCAAAGCTGGAGACATGGCACACTGTGATTTCAAATTATTTTATAAAGCTATAGTAATTGAAACAGTATGGTACTAGGATAAATACAGACATATAGACCAATGGAATAGAATAGAAAACTCAGAAACAAACACTCATAATATGGTCAGCTGATATTTACAAAAGGGTCAAGAATACTTAACGGAGAAAGAATATTATCTTTAATAAATGGTGTTGGGAAAACTGGATAAACCTATGCAGAAGAATGAAACGGGACCCCTATCTTATACAACTCACAAAAACTAACTTGGAGTGGATTAAGGATTACACATAAGTCCTGAACCATGAAATTCCTAGAAGAAAACACAGGAAAAAAATTCCTTGACATTGGTCTTGGCAACAATTTTTTGGATGTGACAACAAAAGCACAGGCAACAAAAATCAACAAGTAGAACTACAACTAAAAAACTCAAAGCAAAAAAATGAAATAAAATGAAAAGGCAATCTACAGAATGGGAGAAAATATTTGCAAACCATATATCTGATAAGGAGTTAATATCCAAAATATATTTTTAAAACTCATACAACTCAACAACAAAAAATAAAAATAACTGGATTAAAATGGGCAGAACTGAATCAACATTTTTCCACAGAAGACATACAAATGGCCAACAGGCATAGGAAAAGATGTTCACTACCACTCCTTATCAGGGAGATGCAAATCAAAACTATAATGAGATATCACCATACACCCATGAGAAGGTTGTTATCAAAAAAGACAAGATAAAAAGTACTGGCTGAGATACAGAGACAAGAGAACCTTTGTACTCTGTTAGTGGGAATGTAGATTGGTTCAGCCACTGTGGAAAACAGTATGGAGGTTCTTCAATAAATCAAAAATAGAACTACCATATAATCCAGCAATACCACTTCTGGGTATATATTTAAAGGAAATAAAACCAGGACCTAACAGAGACACATGCCTCTTCATGTTCGTTTCAGCATGATATATAATAGCCAAGATATGAAAACAAACCTAAGTGTCAATGGATGAATGAATCAAGACAGAAGGAAATCCTGTCATGTGTGATCTTGAAGGCATTATGCAAAGTGAAAAGTCAAGTGGAGAAAGACAAATACTATGTGACCTCAGTACCTGTGGAATCTTCAAAAACAGAACTCACAGAAACAGAGAATATATTGGTGGTTGCCAGGGACTGGGAAAGGGGAAAAAGGGGAGGTGTTAGTCAGAGAGTACAAACTTCTAGTTATAAAATGAGTGACTTCTGGAGATCTGAAGTTCATCCTGGTGGCTGTAGTTAACAGTACTAGATTATACACTAGAAATTTGCTAAGAGAGTAAATCTTAAAAATTCTCATTACAGAAAGAAATAGTAATTATGTGAGGTGATGGAGGTGTTAGCCCTTCCATGGTAATCATTTCTCCATATATAAATGTACCAAACCATCACATTGTCCACCTCAAACTTACACAATGTAATATGTCAATTATATCTCAATAAAGCTGGAAAATAAATAAATAAATCAGAAATCAGTCTCTAATATTGGGGAAAAAAGACAGCTTAGACTTCCAGCCAAGATGGAGGCATAGGTAGACACACTGTGCCTCCTCGCACAACCAAAAGAAGGACAACAACAAATTTTAAAACAAAAAACAACCAGAACTGACAGAAAACTGAGCTGCATGGAAGTCCGACAACCAAGGAATTAGAGAAGAAACATACATCCAGACCGATAGGAGGGGCGGAGAGGACTCGAGTGGTGGGGCGGTGGCTGGCAGATCGGGAAAAGGCGCGGCCGAACTGGAGAGGTGGCGGCTGCGGACCGGGCGTCCCACTCCCTCGTGAGGATAAACCGGGAGGAACAACTGGGGAGTGAGACAGACCTTGCAACCCAGAGTCCCAGCTTGGGGAAATAAAGCCTCAAAGCCTCTGATTGAAAACTCCTGTGAGGTTGGAGGCAGCGGCAGCAGGAGAAACTCCCAGCCTCACAGGAGAGCTTATTGGAGAGAGACCCACAGGGTCCTAGAGCGTACACAAGCCCTCCCACCAGGAATCAGCACCAGAATCAGCACCAGAGGGGCCCAATTTGACTGTGGGTAGCGAGGAAAGTCACTGAAAACCGGCAGAGAGCGGAGCAAACGCCATTGTTCCCTCTCGGACCCCTCCCCCACAAACAGTGTCACAACACAGCGACGTGGCCGCCCTGCCCTATTGAACACCTAAGCTCGTAACTACGTAACTACGTAACCTTACTACGTAACAGGCGCACCAAGACAACAAAAATGGCCCAAATGAAAGAACAGATCAAAGCTCCAGAAAAAATACAACTAAGCAATGAAGAGATAGCCAACCTATCAGATGCACAGTTCAAAACACTGGTAATCAGGATGCTCACAGACTTGGTTGAATTTGGTCGCAAATTAGATAAACAAATGAAGGCTATGCTAAGTGAAATGAAGAAAAATGTACAGGGAACCAACAGTGACGGGAAGGAAACTGGGATTCACATCAATGGTGTGGACCAGAAGGAAGAAAGAAACATTCAGCCAGAACACAATGAAGAAACAAGAATTCAAAAAAATGAGGAGAGGCTTAGGAACCTTCAGGATGTCTTTGAACGTTCCAATATCCAAATCATAGGGGTACCAGAAGGAGAAGAGGAAGACCAAGAAATTGAAAACTTATTTGAACAAATAATGAAGGAGAACTTCCCTACTTTGGCCAAGGAAATAGACTTCCAGGGAGTCCAAGAAGCTCAGAGAGTCCCAAAGAAGTTGGACCCAAGGAGGAACACACCAAAGCACATCATAATTACATTACCCAAGATGAAAAATAAAGAGAGAATCTTAAAAGCAGCAAGAGAAAAGAAGACAGTAACCTACAAAGGAGTGCCCATCAGACTGTCAGCTGATTTCTCAAAAGAAACCTTACAGGCAAGAAGGGACTGGAAAGAAGTATTCCAAGTCATGAAAGGCAAGGACCTACATCCAAGATTATTCTATCCAACAAAGCTTTCATTTAGAATGGAAGGGTGGATAAAGTGCTTCCCAGATAAGGTCAAGTTCAAGGAGTTCATCATCACCAAGCCCTTATTATATGAAATGTTAAAGGGACTTATCTAAGAAAAAGAAGATCAAAAATAGGAACAGTAAAATGACAACAAACTCACAGCTATTAACAACTGAACCTAAAACAGAAACAAAAACAAACTAAGCAAACAACTAGAACGAGAACAGAATCACAGAAATGGAGATCACACGGAGGGTTATCATCAGGGGGGTGGGTGGGGAGAGAGGCGGAAAAGGTACAGGGAATAAGAAGCATAAATGGTAGGTAGAAGATAGACAGGGGAAGGTTAAGAATAGTATAGGAAATGTAGAAGCCAAAGAACTCATATATATGACCCATGGACATGAACTAAAGAGGGGGAGTGTGGGGGGGTGGGGGGGAGGGCAGGGGAGGGAAGATGGGACGACTGTAATGGCATAATCAATAAAATATATTAAATAAAAAAATAAAAATAAAATCCTTTTTAAAAACTTAAAAAAAAAAAGAAAACAGCTTGAAATGTAATGATTTCCAGACTGAATGAGGAGATAGAGAGTAACACGGAAGGAGGGTTAGATCATGGTTGGAAGAGACAAAGGCCAACTGGATAGTAGGCTTGAACAGAACACAGGTGTGGCAGAAAACATGGTATTGAAGGTATAGCTTTTAGAGTGAGGAGGAATTTTAGTGAGAGCTCTGAGCTTGCTATACCCTTATCAATCATATGCATTTTCTTTTAAAAGATGAAAGTGAAGTTATCTCGGTGAGGATCATATCCTCTCCCAGAATAATTTAAACAAGAAGTTTTACTGTAGTTCGAGTCTCCCACAAATGAAGACCCACGCAGTTACACAGGCATACATAACAGCATGTTTTCTAGTTGGTTTAATATTTGCTTATCTGTACAGTAATGGCTTTTAGAAAAAAATGTGGATTATCTGCATATTTCCTACTCTTCTGTATCTTTAAAAAAACTATCAAGGAAATTATAAGCTAAAAAACAAGTAAATCAATAAATCCATATAAAGTCAAGAAATAAAAAAATAATAATTATAAAGGTGAAAAATAAAAAGACAGCTTAGGTTGAAGACTTTATAATTGACAGAGAAAAATGTCAATTTTGCACCAGTTTAAAATTTCTCACTCGAAAATCTCTGTCCTTTTTTTTCATTTGTGTTCCTAACAATGTCCAGTGAAAGCTCCTTGCCAAGATCTGGGTGATGGGGCACACTGGTTACCACATTACCAGAGAAAACATCACAGAAGAGATGTCCTGTGTGCATGCTTTCTTGCACATTAATTTTCAGAGAATCTGAATATTTCCTAAATGCTGGACTCATTCCTGGATTTAAAGTGGATGAAAAAGTCCTTGTTCCAAATGATCCTCTGGACTTTGAACATGTGAACTCAGCCAAATTGTTTCAAAAGAGTAGCTTCAGTAAGAATACCAACTTCTCTTGCTACGTGTTACAAAAAAACCTTTATACTCTGTCTCTACCAAGTTGAAACAGCTCCTCCTTACCGTGCAGTATTTATTAGAACATGCTCAAGTCACATCCAAAACCATCTGGAATCATTAGAGATGTGTGTAAAAATCATTCTTATCTTTGTTGATTCCTCAACTTATAATCTTGATTTTTTGGCCTAGGAATTGGTAAAAAATCTATATAATATCCATATGCCTTTTTTCTCAACTGCTCTATAAAAAGTTTTGTTAAATAAATTCTGCTTTTCACAGGCAATTTTTATTTCTTTTTATCCTCCTGAGGGAACTACTGTCCAGTGGTGTACATTACAATACAACTGTGCACCCTTGTAAAGAATGAAGCTCTAACTTACCTAATGACTGCTGTCCACCAAAACTCTTGTATGCATCTTGCCCTGGCTGGATGGCTCAGTTGGTTAGAGCATTGTCCCGTACACCAAAAGGTTGTGGGTTCAATCCCCAGTCAAGGCACATATGGGAGGCAACCGATCAGTGTTTCTCACCTCGATGTTTCTCTCCATCGCTCTCTCTCACTCCACCCCTCCCCCCTCCCTCTCTCTCTAAAATCAATTTTAGAAACAATACCCTCGGATGAGGATTAATAAATAAGAATAAAAGGTAGACTACAGACCCCAATAAAGCCTACACTGAAACTTTCATCCATCTCAGGAAAAGTTCCAAGCAGAGTTGCCCGGCAAGGTGGGCACACGGCTGAGCGCAACATCTCCACGCACTACTGGCACATCACAGGTACGATCCGGCCTCCCTTAGAGGCTCTGTATGCTTTTATGAATAAAAACAAACAGACACTAGACTCTTTTCACAAGAGACAGCTGCCATAACATCCAGCATGGAGTGGCTAAAAAGGAAGAGAAACACATGCCCTGCCACCCAAGTCCATCAAGTCAAATCTGGAAATCAAAGTAACATTGATGAAGCTATTCCTGCCAGCACCCACACATCCAACAAAAACAACCACAACAAACCCTAGAACCTGGCAAGTAAGAACATTTTTCTATTGTTCAGTAAATCCCATTGTTGTCCGTCTGCATGCAAGCTGTTCACATGGATTAATGCCATGCTCACGTTGCCAGTTTTAATTTCCACTGTTGCCTGCGTCCAAACTCACTGAGGAGATGAAAAAATACAAATGGATCATCCTGCAGTTTTAGAATTTTACAATAATAAAAGTCTCAATATGCATTTCTGTATTTTTTCTCCAAGATATTGTTAAAGCATCCCATATTTAAACATCTTATTCCAGGTTTTAGCATTTTTCCCCTATGTTAGCTAAGCAAGCTGTTTCTGGAGTCGAGTCTGAAATATCAATCAAACCCAATGAATCTGCATGACTAAGTGTGATAACTTGTAAAACAGCACCTTAAACTGTTAATTCAGATGTTGGCAACAATCTCCTAATAATCACATAGCATTTTCTTCCACTAAAGAAAACATATCTTTTGCACATATAATTCTATTTTTTCTAGCTTTATTGAGATAAAATTGACATATAACTTTGTGTGAAGTTACAAAACATGATTTGATATATGTATATATTGCAAAATGATTTCCACAGTAAGATGAGTTATATTCATCACCTCACATACCTTTTATAACCTGTTTGTGGCAATGCAAATGAAGTTTGTCCCTGTATAAAATATAAATCTCTACAAGAAAAATTATCAATTCAACCCATTTTAATGGTATATAGGTTTCCTAATAATGAATTAAATAAAATGCTTCAAATGTGTTCATTTAACATGTGTATGGGGCTCATGACTTTTTACCTTTTTGAAAATTATACTTTAATAATAATGAAACCCTATGCTTGTCCTGGAGTGTTTTCTTTTCTTTGACCTGTTGTGCATGCCAGAAAGAACTCACCAAATGATTTGTCACAGTGTCACTGGAGTCAACTGTTTCCACTTTTTCAGAAATAATCTATCATCATCCACCACCCACCCTACCATCAAACCAATGTCACATATCTTAGATTTTTGTTATAGCAACATTCCACTCCCAGTATTAGTTTATATATCACGGAAAAGAGGCAGCGAACATTTACTGAATGCTTTTACGGTGTGCAGGCCACTGTGTTAATAAGCCTAATATCGGTGATCTCATTTAATCCTGCCAACAACAGCCCAGTGAGAAAACTGATGCACAAGAAAATTAAGTAACTTGCCCAAAGACATCCAGCTGGTAAATCATCAAGGAGGATTTAAACCACTTCAAATCTCTGACTCCAGAACTCTACTGGCTCTTGGGTTTCTGGTAGTTTTACTAATGATATTCCCTTGTTCCTTAGCTGACGGCACAGGGATTTCACTGGTTATCTCATTCTTCCCTTGCAAGGACTCAGATAAGAGCAGTTACCAGGCCTTATTTGGACCAATCTGTTTATGTCTAGAAAGGAGCCCTTTGGCACTGTGTCAATACTCATCCAGGAAGTACTAGATAAATGTCCACTGACTGGATGAATCCAGTTTTGAATTTGTTAACAATAAAGGACTTTTTAACTACCCATTAAAGAATAAGAGAGATTGTCTCAAAAGCATCTCACAAATGCTCACATGGAAACCCTGTGCATTCCACACTAGTGATCAGGAAGGAGAAACCCCACAGAAAACGGGATGGAGAGGTGAGAAGTGGAAGATGAGGAGGATTTTTCTGTACGAAAAAAGGGCAAGGTGCTTGACTCAAGTAGATGGATTTCTTTGGCTACACACTTCCAACCTAAGTCCATAATGAATGAATGAATGGTCAAAAAAAAAAAGCCAAGGGAAAGAGACACGCCAAAATTTGAGACCTTTGGGGTGATTATTTTTAAAAAATTTATCAGCATTCCACTCTCACTCTAAAATGTCCTGACTTTGGAGAAAGTGACATCGGAGATCATCTGGGTCGCCTTGTTGACTCTCCCAGAATACTGCCTATACTTGTGTTTTTTTTAAAAAAGGGGAGGGGTACAATGTTTTACACAACAGTGGTCCCACGGGTAAAATGCACTGTCTGTGACGCCACAGGCCAGCCAGGTAACCATCAGCCCAGCAAACTCCTGGCTGAATGACCTTTTGGGAGCTTGCTGCAAAAAACCAAAGTAGCTGCCCGAAGGCACTCACAGATTAGGTTCCCGGTGAATTTCCGGCCCCACCCCTTACTAGCCCCCCACTCCCCACCCACCCTCCCAACCCCCGGCACGATCTCCCACCAAGTGTGTCTGCCTAGAGGGACACTTCACTGCGAGGACTCCCAGCTGCAAAGGCAAGAGTCCTACTGGCTTTGAACTGATTCAGGCACTGGCCAAGGTCTGCAAGTGCCTGGGCGCCGCACGCCCTGACCCCCCTGCTCGCCGGGCCTAGGGCGGGTGGACAGGGCGGTGCGCACTGCTGGCCAGCTATAGGCTGCGGCGTGGGGCGGGAGGGGGTGTGGCCAGGCCAACCCGCCTCCCTCCCCTGCGGCTACCCGAGCATTTAGGGCGCCAAAGAGGGGGTGAACTGTCCTTCTGGGGGTAGACTTTGCTTGTTTTGCCACCCGTCCTAGGCCGGTTCAAGACCCACGCTCGCAGCGTGGCCTCCAGCTCGGGAGTTTGGCGCCACTTTCCTGGCCCAGCGCTGGAGAAACCAGGTTCGTCGCCGGGAAGGAGTCACCCAAAGTGACGTTTCACGAGAGAGTGAAGAGGCAGCCCTGGACGCCAGTGTTTGGTTGCGCTAGTTTTCAAATACTGAAGAGGGGCTTGGTGCTTGGGTATCAGAGACATGAATTACGCACGGTTCCTCACCGCCACGAGCGCAGCCAGAAGGCCTTCTCCCATCCGAGTCTTGAGTGAGTGCTGGGGCAGAGGCCCTCCTCCTGGGATGAGGGCACTGGGGGGCGCGGGCGGGGGGTCGGGGGGAGGCCTTCATAGAGCCTCTGGGTGGTGTCTGCAGTCACCCCCGGGTTGCAATCATTCATTCAACTGTGAAAGTGTGAGCCCGGCGTTGTGTGCAAACAGACACTCGGGCTGCAACTGAAGGCGGCGGGGAAGGAGCAACAATAGAGAAGAAGAAGCTGTTGCAGGACTCTGCCTGGGAAGAGACAGGGCGTGCCGCGTAGGCAGGCCCTTCCCAGAACCTAAGTAGAGCTTAGATCCAGTGTGCCGGCATGTGCAGTGAGCCGTGTGGCTTGTCAAGCAGGCAGGGGCTAAATGGAGCAGGGTTTTCTGTTACTGAGGCCCTTTGCTTGTCTTCCTGATCACTCTGCCTTCTCAGCTGGACATCTCCAGTCCTCAGTGCCTCCACCAGTGAGGTACGTCCAGGCAAAGTTATTTTAAGTTTATTTTAGATCAGCAGCCTATCACTTGACGGTTGTATTGACTGTAACACAACATACCGAACTATGCTGTTTAGGAAAGTCTTCAGTGAAGGTGTCAGTTCTTCTCTTCCGTATTTGTTGTAGCTGAGATAATGATAAAGTCTCCGAAATCGGTCATCTCCTTGGCTGCTGGATCACCAAATCCGAACATGTTTCCTTTCAAGACTGCTGTTATCACCACAGACGATGGAAAGGTCATCCAATTTGATGAAGAGATAATGAAGAAAGCACTTCAGTATTCTCAGACTGCTGGGTAACTCATTTTCGTGAGCAATATTGTAAAGGCCGCTGATGAAGTGACTTGTCGTTTATTTTTCCTGAGCAGTCAACAGTTAGAAAGGTTTGGGGAAGAGTTTTCAAAGAATTAAGAGCAACAGAATATTGAACCCTTAATGCTCACACTCCTCAGGGACTTCTTCTCACCCTGGCGTGACTGGGGGAGTCTGGAGGCTTCTGGAAGAAAGTGCTCTGTTGAGCTGAGACTGGAAAAAATGAGAAGATAGCGAGGTAAAGAAGTGGGTTAGGAGAAGGGAGGAAAAGGATGACCCAGGAAGCAGCAGTTTTAAGTCCTGGGGTGATTTTCTAAGAATGAGCCTCTCTTTCCAGCTGTGCAAACATGTTGCCTTCAGTTCAGATGTCTTTAGTTCTTAAAGGCAAACTAGAATACCTAGCTTGCCTTTAAGATTTTCCTTAGCTGATCTTCTAATGATAAAGGATAATTTATTGTCTGTAAATTATACCATATTAAAGCCTTCTTTGTTCTGTGATGGGAAACTATATTGAAATATAATACAGGATATGTATACATGAATGATATGTAACGTATCCATAGGCTTTTTCTTCCATGATACAAAGAACTTTGGGGGCTTAAACTTCTAGATAACTTATGGGAATTTTCCTAAAGAGAACAAAGAATCAATTATTAAGTGAGTACTCTATAGTAAAAATAAAGATTGTAGGTTTTTAGACTAAGAAAGATGTAGATTCAAATATCAGCTCATTTAATCACTGGCCGATTGACTTTACGTGAATTTCTTAATCTCTAAGTCTGTTGCCTTTTCTTGTAAATAGGGATATTAATATTGGCAAAAAGTTTTGAAGGTTTAGAAATCGAATGTATAAAGTACCTAGTATATAGCTACCATTCAATTCCTGTCTATTATTATGATTTTTACAACTATAAATTTGAAAACATATTTTATGCTTTAGAATCCCATAGCTGTTGTCCTGGCTAAAACAGCTCCAGTTAAAACTGCACAACCCCCCCACCCTCCGTCGCCCAGCCAGCCAAGAGGAGATGGACATATGCATCACAACTGGCAGCCAAGACGGTCTCTGTAAGGTAAGGAAAGGGTATCCCACGTTAAAAATCAAGTATTCATAAATACATTCATCTCTCACTAACAATCCAGGAGATCACGTGTTGGGAATTACTGATAGTCTTTCTTGTCTTTACCTAGAGTAATAAACAGGGAACTTAAAGACATTCACCAACCTGATTTTCCTTACGCTTAGATCATGTAGTCAGTGACCCAGAGCTGTGAGTCATGCAAACAGAATGCCCACTGAAGGAGTACTCAACTCCTACCAGAAGCTTTAGTGAACACTGCACAATTTCATCTGGCTCAAAAATTCAGGTTGCATTTTGTTTTATGTGGTTTTAGTTATGAAATCTCAATGTAAGTTTTAAATTTTTTAGAGGGCATATCCTGATGCTCCTGAAGATCTATTGTCTGCCTCCATTGATATCAGTAGGCATTATATTGTCTGCAAATCGCCTAAGATTTGTCAGGTCTTGTGTTACTTGACCTCTAAATATCCTTTAACACTGTTGACCTCTCGCATCCGATCTGAAACATTCTCCTGCCCTGGCGCACTCTGAAACATTCTCCTGCCCTGGCGCACTCGGCACTACACTAGGTGGCCCTCCTCCAGCACACCTGCCCTGCCTCCGAGGGCATCCCTCTACTCAGCCATCATTTATGGGAGCTCCTGAGGCTCAGGCCTCAAACCTCTCCTCCCCTGAATCTGTACACTCTCCCTGGGTACCTCCATTCACACCCATGTGATCAATCATGCTGGTAACTTCCAAGCTCCTTCCAAGTCCATTTGTCCATCTGCCCACCTGACATCATCACAAAATGTTTTGAAAGCACTTCAAACCAAAACACTTGTCATCTTCTCCCTCAGACAGGGACAACCATTTGGTTCTGCCTTTCAGTGAACAGCCCCGTTCCCACCATCCATCTAGTTCCACAGCCAAAAATCCAGGAGTCCCTGATACCTCCTCTTCCTCATGCCCCTGCAGACCATGATTATGTTCATTGGTTCTGAGTTCCTAAGACCTCTCAGCTCTCCTCTCCACCTCCACCATCATTGTCCTACTTCAGATTACTTGAATCCATCTGCCCTGATAATTGTAAAAACCTCCCAAACTTTCCACATGTATTCTCATTCACCTTTAATTCTTTCATATCATAGCCAGAATGATCTTTTCAAAATGCATGTCTGATAATGTGATTCCCCCTTCCCATGCTCTATTTAAAATTTTCACTGGCCTCACTTGGCCCAGCGCCTGCATGATATGGTTTCAGCTCACTTTTGTCTGATCTCACCCCACCCTCCTCTTTATACTCTGATTCAAGCCACAGAATTCTTTCAGTTTCTCAAAATGTACCCATTGTCAACCCTACTCCACCTCATCACTTCCTCAGGGAAACCTCTGAATGCCCTAAGTTTCGTGGATGCCCAAGTCCTCCTATGATGAGCTCATAGTATTATGCATCTATACTTAGTAGCATTCATCACTAGTTTAAATATACATTTATTTGAGTAGCTATTTAATTAGTGTCTAGCTTTTCTAGTGGACTAGTCTCTCCGTGAGCTTAAAACTGGTCATTCTGTTAATAATTTCATCACTTTGTCTCCTATAGGACTAGCTTATAGTAAATATTTAATACATGTTCAAAGAAGAAATGAAAGGATAAAATTTTGGGATCCAAACCAGTTATGTTTATGTTATCTTTCATCTGACCCTAGAACAGAGTTTAGGTAACTGTGGTTTGAGAGGCAAACCCAGCCTTCGTCTGATTTTGTAAGTAGAGTTTTATTGGAACTCAGCTACACTCATTGGTTTACATACAGGGATGGGCAAAATTAGGTTTACAGTTGTATGGAAGAAGACATGCAGGTTATGATTATAATAATAGTAATAAAGGAATAAACTCTGTTTCATGTATTCACAACTGTAAACCTCCTTTTGCCCCTCCTGTATTGTCCATGGCCCTCACTGCAGAGGCAGAGGTAAGTAGTTGCAATGGAGACACCCTGACCCACAAAATCTGCTCCATCTGACATTACAGAATGTTTGCCAGCTCCTAATCTATAGTCCTGGTGAGCTAAAACTAAAAGGTGGGGGTTGTCCTAAGAATGGAAACAATATTATCCAAGCTAACCTATGCTTCTTTTGTTAGGTGTTTGAAATGCTCACTAATCATGGAGATAATATCCTGGTAAATGAACCTGTTTATTCAGGGACACTTGAAGCTGTGAGTATACATTTCTGCAAAAGGCAACTCTCTTTCTTATAATAAATAAGAAGAAACCATTGCAATTTTAGCATTATCTGTCCACTGAAAACTAAAATAGTACCTTTCATCTGTAAATAGGAGAAACTTAAATGATATATGCCAACCATGTTAAATATACCCTCTATTTTATACATTTCTTGTTACCAAATTTAAATGAATAGGTGCTAAAATTAGGTTATGCAAAATTGTGTCCAGTTTTCTTAAGATTTCACTTGAAATGTGACAATTTACAAAAAATTTATTTTTTCATTGCCATCTGTAATTATCATATGCCTGATTGTAATCATATTATACATTGTTAATGTAACTGTAAACTAATACAGTATAATTAAGGCTTTCCACTCCCATGTTAAATTAATGGAACTATAATAACCAGAAAAAGGAAACTGACCTGCTGTGTACTGGTCAGAACACACGGCTCAGAATTAGGTTTGTTTGGGACACAATACTTTAGGATAGATATGTATTCAAACTGCAGCAAAGAATAATAATCAGAGTGAATAGGAAACTGGAAATGATACTATATGAGGAATGATTTTAGAAACTGTGGCTGTTTTCTTCAAATACAGAAGACTCAATACATATGAGAACTGTCCCCAAATACACAGAACTCAGCATGTGACCGGGGAATTAGATTTGTTTGTGCATGTCCTTAGGTTGAGAGAACTGGAACCAAAGGCTAGAAACTACAGGGGAACAATTTCAACTCCATATAAAAACTTTCTAGCCATCAGTCTTGCCTGACTGCTCCTTAAGGAGGTAAAGCATTGCCCATCTCTGCAGGTGCTTGGTTACTCTTGATTGCCACCTAACACACATATTGCAGAATTAATTCTAGCCTGAAGTAGGGGAGTTGAATGAAATGACCTTTATGCTCTATTGATTCTAATTTCATCGATTTTCTTTTTCATTCAAATTTAAAATGATCTTTGTAAA
This sequence comes from Macrotus californicus, assembly GCA_007922815.1. Lineage (NCBI taxonomy): Eukaryota > Metazoa > Chordata > Mammalia > Chiroptera > Phyllostomidae > Macrotus > Macrotus californicus. The sequence goes on along the minus strand of VMDR010010462.1, from coordinate 1,120 downwards.
AATCAATATATAGCCCTGACTGGTGTGGCTCAGTGGGTTGGGAGTTGTACTGCAAAGCAAAAGGTCCCTGGTTCAATTTATGTGCCTGGGTTGCAGTTTTGATCCCCAACTGGGGTGCATGTGATAGGCAATTGATCAGTATTTCTCAGATCAATGTTTCTCTCCCTCTCTTTCTTCTTCCCTTCCCATGTTTCTAAAAAATAAATAAAATTTTAGAAAACTTTCTTAAAAATCAATATATGGAGCAATTAGCTAGTCTTGATGAAAGTTGTATTATTCAACATTCCTAAGTAGAGATAAAACGGATATTATAAAAATTTCTTTTTCCAAAGAACAATCTGAAAAGAAAATTAAAAAACAATTTTCATTTATAATAACATCCAAGATATCACCTATTCATGTATTGGAAGACTTAATATTGTTGAGATGTCCATAATGCCATCTACAAGCTACAGATTCAATGCAGTCTCTATCAAAATGTTAATAGCCTTTTTGCAAATACAGAAAAGCCAATCCTCTGATTCGCATGGGATTGAAAAGAGCCCTAACAACCATAAGAACCCTGAAAAAGAAGAACATAGTTGGAGTCCTCACACTTCCCCACTTCAAAACCGTCTGCAAAGCTACAGTAATCGAAACAGTATAGTACTGACATAAAGACAGGACATAATTCCAATGGAATAGAATTGAGACTCTGGAGATAGACCCATACAGTTGTGGCCAATTGATTTTGACAAGGGTACTAAAACCATTCGGTAGGAAAAGAACAGTCTCTTCAATGAATTGTGATGGGAAAACTGGATTTCCACATGGAAAAAGAAAGAAAATGGACCCTTACTCCACACCATATAAAATTTTAACTCAAAATGGATCAAAGACTTAAATGTAAGAGGTAAAACTATAAACTCATAAAAGAAAACATAAGGGCAAATCCTGACCTTGTGTATCACACTAAATTCTTAGATATGACACTAAAAACACAAGCAACAACAAATATAAATAGATAATTGGACTTCATTAAAAAATTAACTGTTAAGCATCAAAGGATATTCTGAATAATGTGAAAAGACAGCCTAAAGAATGGGAGAAAATATTTGCAAATCATATATATGATAAGGCA
>VMDR010010461.1:0-30772 GCA_007922815.1 Macrotus californicus | reverse complement strand
ATTTGAGAGCATTAGAGCCAATTGGCCACATTTGAAGTCCTTGGCTTTATATTCTTCATTAAAGGCAGCTGTGCCACCTTATACAAAGGTGTTTGCCATTCTTTCCTTCTCTCTCAATACGTGAGGACAATGACAATGTCTTGACCCAAGCTTATTGATGTTGTACAGCACATCTCTTAGTTCTGGAAGAATCTCCCCAAACTGACTACATTTAGTGAGATGCTGAATGAGGGATTTCTAGATGGTTGCCTTAAACCCATCAATATATGAAAGGTTGTGTGTTTGTCAAATTATATCAGCTTTCCTTTGTCAAAGCCCATTAACATTGCATAGCATTCCAAACTATGATAAATTTTTGTGATTTTTGAGATAGACAAACATAAGTCTGAATTCTTGCCTCTCAATTTTACAGACTTTGTGGCCTGGGGCATATTATATAATGTTGCTAAGCCTCACTTTCCTCACCTGTAAAACTAGGGTAATCGTAGTCCTTGCTGAAGGAGAAGTGAGGGTTAGATGCAGGGAGTGGAGTGTGGTGGTCAGGAGCTCAGGGGCTAGGGCTAGATGGCCAGAATGCCACGTGATTTCTGCACAACTTGTTTAACCTTTCACTGCTTCAGTTTCTTTATTTGTAAATGTGTGTTATAAGCATCTACTCACAAAGTTGTGAGGATTAAAGTACATAATAACTTTAAAGCACTTATAATCATTCATGATTATGGGATAGGTCTAGTATTATTTCAGATGCTGGAGACACAGATGTGAACAAAATTCCCTACCCCCTTTAGCTCTCATTCCAGGGGGTGAAATAAGGCATTTTCAAAAGCATATATGTATATATATATATATGGGCTATGGAAAAAAATGAAGCAGAGAAGTAAGATAAGAAGGGTAACATGTGGGGGTGCAATTTAAAATAGGATTTTCAGTGTGGGCACACTTGGAAGGTGGTATCTGAGCATAGACCCAAAGGTGGGGGTGACTGAGCCATGTGGCCAGGGAAAGAGTGAGTAAGCTCAAACCCTTTGGCAGGAGACTTGGACTAAGCGGAAGGTGGCAATAGTAAGAGATGAGGCCAGAGAGAAAATAAAGATCAGCTCAGAGGGTCTCATAGGCTACCCCTGGGAGTTCGGCATTCATTCTGAGATAGAGGGCTGCTAAGGGTTTTGAGCAGAAGAGCAACGTGATCCGACACATTTTTATAAAGAACATCATGGCTGCTAAGTAGAGGATGGACTACAGGGATCAAGGGTTAAAATGTGGAGAGCAGTTAGAGCTGTAACTATAGACCACATGAGGGATGAAGGGGCCTCAGACCATGACAGTCCTGGTGGGGGTGGGCAGAAATGAGCAGAATGCAGATTTATCCTGAAAGCACTGCTATGGGAATTTGCCATTGTCATCAAGTGAGATGATCCATGATTCCTTTGGAACATTAATTGCTACAGAGTAAACATTTATTAAATGGTAGACTATTGTTAATAACAAGTAAATTGCTATCGATCTGAAATTTTCTTTGTAAGTTTGGATGGAAACTGAGGCTTCTTGAATGTCTCAGGAGGATTTAAGGATGATGTCTGGAAGGACTTTGCTTATACAGATGCCGTATGAAGACTTATGTGAAATTATCTAAGGAGATTTGAATACTACTCCTCTAAATATTTCCATGTAGGAAACTACTTAGACAAAAATTTCCTAGTTGAAGAATTCATTAGATCAGGACTAGGCAAACTATACCCATCTAGCCCATCTTCCATTTTTATAAATAAAGTTTTATTGGCACACAGTCATGCTCATTAAATATTGCCTATAGCTGCTATCATACTGCAACAACAGAGTTGAGCAGGTATAGAGCTTGAAATACTTGGCCCTTTACAAAAACTGCCTTAGGTAAACGCTTATGTGTGGCTTAGCATCACAGAATTATTGTATGTATATGACACCTAGCAATGAATGAAGACATCCAGGTAATCATGAGCATGTTTATTTTAGAAGAAGGGCCTGGGCTTTCACATGCATTTTTAGGAAAATGTCGTCATCAATTACCATTTATTTCTGCTTTACTATGCTTTGGGTGCTGTTCTAACCACTTCATATTTATTAGCTTATTTAAGCCTCACAATAGTCATTGGGGAGATAATATTATTTCTCCCGTTTCACAGATAGGAAAAGTGAGGTAAAGAGGGATAAATGACTTGCTCAGAGTTCCACTGTTCGTAAATAGCAGAGCCAGGGATATAAGTGCAGGGAATGTGGTTTTAGAGCCCATGCTTTTCACCCCCATACTTTACCTCTATGTAGGTAACGTTTGAATAGAGTCTTTGCTAGATGCTGTGTGTGTGTGTGTGTATGGCTAACCCAACAACAAATTCCTAAACTTCACTATTGAACCTGATTTTACGAGATTACTCAACACATCGGTCATCAACATCTCTGTTTGCTGTTTAAGTGGCCACTGCACAAAGATGTCATTCAGCTGCTGAGGTGAAGAAAAAGAAATGGAAAAACTGTCACACCCCTAATTGTGTTCTTTCCTTTTTAGTCAAAGAATAACAGAAGACTGTGCCAATTTTGATGCTTGTCTTGTAAGTATGAAGTCTCAAAGAATAATGCAAAATTAATTTTCATATGTTTGTGAGTTTATCTGAGCTGAGGGGTTCTTAACTCTTGAAATTTCAGTGTTGGTCTGCTAAAAATGGATATCATTTTCCTTAAATAGCAGGCCATTTTAGAACAAGATTATATCTGTCAGAAATGAAAATACTGTATTTATGCCTTATTGTAATCCATTCATTGCTTTAAGGGCTCTAGGTTCCCAAGGGAGCATTAAAAATCCAAATGATGTTCCTGAGTGCTGCCTTTTGCATTTGGATCTCTGATTTAGCTAACATATAAAAGCATGAGTCATCTGACAATTGCTTATTGACATCACGTTTGAAAAAAAGGAGCCCAACTTCTGGCTATAGTCTACAATAATTTTGGATCAAAATATTCTTTACTTCCCCCATCCCATGGACTGTTTTAGGTGAAAGCATGCAAATAAGTATATTTTCTTCCTAATTTCATCCATTTTTGGGTAACTGCTACTCTGAAGATACAGCTGCCACGGAGTAGAAGTTGCAAGAAAAGAGAGTGTTATGGCTGCAAAAGCTTTCTAATTTCTGGACTAGATGGCAGAACCCCCCAGAGCTTGTCCAGTGGCAGAGTCTGATTCAGACCCCATTGCTTCTTGATGTTTCTCTTTGCTGAAACTTCTCCTTCTCTCTCACACACAAAATCCACATCCAAGGCAGTGGTCCACTGCTCAAAGATTCCCCTAAAGACTGTGAAACTTCAATTGGCCAAGGAGAAGGAATTGAACATCCTGATTTACACGTATAAATTGAATAAGTTAAAATGAAAGAACTCATTGGTGTTTAGTGTTGTCATATATTAAGGGAAATATGCAGAAAAATAGTCTCAAAGAATTTGTTTACAAGAGAGTAGCTAGCCATTATGTAGAAATGTGATAGGCACCAAAGGTGATCTACTTTCTCCCTCCCTCCCTCTCCCCTTCTGGCCCTGTTCCTTACCCTCCCTCCCTCTCTTCCTCTCCTTCCTTCCTTCCTTCCTTCCTTCCTTCCTTCCTTCCTTCCTTCCTTCCTTCCTTCCTTCCTTCTTTCTTCTCCTAACAAATAGTTATTGAGTGCCTACTGTGATACACTTGGTGCTAGACTCTGATGATACAATTATAAACAAGACAAATGGAGATCATAGCCTTTATAAATTTTCCTGGAGAAAAGGTAGGGCAAGTGCATCCCTGTAAGATGAAGAAAGTCCTACGTATGCAAGGAAGGGTTGAAAGAAGTCCCAAGTGGAGTCAGGGCTCTGAATGAGGAGCAGAGGGTTGTAAAATAAACCTGGAGAGGTAATCAAGGACCACACACTGTAGTGCTCAGTAGACCTGACCTACATGGACTTTATACTAAGAGCAAGGGGAAGCAACTGAGAAATATAAGTACCTGAATGTATGTGTTTATGTAGATGATCAGAATTGCAATATTTGATAAATCTTTTTTATGTGTTTGAGAACCTCACAGAAAATTTCATGTTCACTTTTGTATGTGATTTTATCTTTAAGTGCCTAATCCCATTTCAGTATGGCAAAGCTAAATATATTCTGCATTTCTAACATCTTCAAAAGTCTTCTGGATCATCCTGATTAGTTTTTGAGATGAACTGGAACTGAATTCAAAAGTCCCAGTGAATTAACAGATTTAGGCTCACTGATTTTTTGGCACACCTGAATTGGGAGAAACTTTGGGAAGTTAAAAAAATGAGGGAGAATAGAGACCACAAATTCTTGGGAACTAGTTCTTTAGTTTTTTTTATTTGTTGTTTTGATTTTAATGTATCTGAAAACTGTATGTTTTACTACTGATGCCATTTAAATAATACTTACCGTAGATCTTGACTTTCCTTGTATGTGAATGTGCCAGGGTCTGTTCACAACTCAAAACTATTTTCCATCTTCTCTGCATTACTAGTGTTTCCAGGACTTTAAAGCATAAAAACTAAATTTCTTAGGCTATATGCCAGAAGAATTCTGCCTTAGATACCACCAGTGAAAGATATTTGCACAAGAGATCGAAGGCAAAAGAGAATCAGGAACTGCTATTGCATCTGATCAGCACTGAGTAGGTGTTTGGGCAACAACACAGTAGGTGTAGGTGTCAGATCACAAAAATAAGGTTTTTCCAGAGATTTCTAGGAATTTCCCAGTAGTTCCATAGCACCCATTAGGTGATAAAGATAGCTGAAATAATCAGTATCAGTTTTCTTAAATTTATACATTTCCTGATTTCCTGAATGCTAGTTGTGGCTTCACTAACCTATTCTCCCCTAGCCTTTCCAACACACATTACATCTCTAGTTCCTTGTGTTGGATCCATTTCTGTCTGAAATATCTAGAGTTATTTCTGTTTTCCTGATCTAGCTCTGTCTAATACAAACCATTATCAGTGAGTTTATATTTTTAAAACTGGACTAAATTTGTTAAGTGAATTGACAACTTTTTTTCAAGAATACTATTTAAATAGCTTGAATGATTTTATTAATCTTTTCTCAAATATTTTGTTCTTAGTCATGATCTCTGTGCCCTTCTCTAACTCCTCATTCTCCATAAAGCTCTCTGATAGACCTAAAGAGCCAGTAAGTGAAAAGTTCCCAACTCCTTTTTTTAAAAAAAGATTTTATTTATTTATTTTTAGAGAGAGAGAAAGGGAGGGAGAAAGAGAGAGAGAGAAATATCTATGTGTGGTTGGATCTTGCATACCCCATACTTGGGACCTGGCCTGCAACCCAAGCATATGCCCTAACTGGGAATTGAACTGGCAACCCTTTGGTTCATAGGCCAGCACTCACTCTACTGAGCCACACCAGCTGGGACAAAACTCCTCAACTCCTTCATTTGGAATACAAGGGCATTCATGAGCTGCTCCCAACCATATTTTGTCTTATCATTTCCAGTCTTATCTTCTCAAATTCCTAGTAGCATGGATTTCCTAGAATTGATGTTTCTGGGTTCCTTCTTAGATATAGAACATACTATTTCTTGCTCTTTTAAACCCATATGTATTCTTGAAGATCCAGTTTGAATATTTTTTCTCTTCTCCTTCTTTACTCGTTTCCTCCATGACTCTTACCCCAACAAACCCAATCAATCCTCAGTAGCAGCCTATTTGTGAACTTAATAAAAAATTATTTATTATTTTCTAGCTATCTGCTTTGTTTTCCATATTCACTAAATAGTAAATTATTTGAGGAATGAAACATACTCATTTTATGTATCTTAAAAATTTAGAGCTCAATAAGTGGTCATGGACTTGAAATATTGAGTTGAGATTGTCACCTATGTGCCGTGTGAGCTAGAACCATCAAAAAATTTTTTCAATAAAAACCAAAACATTGCAAATTAATCTAATTCTTCCTAGACTAGTCTAGGGAAAACTTTGACTTTTGTCTTACAAAAAGAAGAAAACCACTAAAGAGATTTTTTTGCTTTTTAAAAACTGATGCTTTGAATATGTATTTTTTCAAGATATAAAAATGTAACTCCCACTAAAGCCTTTGGACATATGTACAGTTATAAATATGACATAAAATATAAGTATTCATCATGGTTTAACTGTATAATACAACACAGAGAAGGGAAAGGAAGAGAATGAGGACTGGCACATAGTTTGCATTAGGAACTCCTCATGGATGGGCAGTGGTGTGGGGTTAGAGGAGATGAAACAGGCCATGAGCAGGAAGTGAGGGATTTTATAGCATTGACTAGGATTGCATTGAAGGACAGTAATGTGGGGTCTTTGGCATTCCATCTTGCAAAACAATGATACAAAAACTCTCAACTTCAGTCATGGATAAACCCAAAAAGAAGTTTAGGTCTTTAGAGCCTTGATGAGTTAGGCATAAACACAAAGGGTGTGTGTTAAGTAGCAGAAAACACTCTTAATGCCAAGGAGATTAAATGCTGAATTTCCTGTGTTAATGGCTCAGTGTGGAATTCTGAGCTGGTTATTCAATATCTTTGGATCTCAGGTGCATCAGCTATTTATAGGGATTGTAATAGGTGACTTTTGCTTTACTTCACAATATTGTTTTGTACTTTACTTCTGGACATTTTACGTACTCGGTCCCCAAACTGATTCCAGGCAAAGTAGAAGTAGAGAAGGGTTTTTTCCTTAGTTCCTTTCCATCCCCAAAGTCAAAATTTCCTTCTTATGTCTGGTTCCTCATTCTACTATGATTCCTACTCCTAATGGGCCCTGCTTGATAACGCGGTAACTGTTATTTGAGTGGTAAGTTAACATTTGCATAGCATTTATAACATATGTGAGAATTTGTCTTACTCTTGCAACACCTTTAAGAGGTAGTAATTATTATGATCCACATTTCCTAGGCCAGGAAATTGAGATAAAAGTAGATGTTAATGATCTTGCTCAGAACCACATAGTCTGTAAGTGTTATGTATGTATCTGGAACCCAAGAATTTTACTAAAAAAAACCACTAATATTCTCAAAGCACACATAAAATTTTTAAAGACTTAGAAGTTTTGGAACACAAAGAATGAACTTACATAAGAGCTCCATGTGGGTAAATTTCATATTTATTGTGTGCATGGTTGGATCCCCAGCCAAAGCAAAATGTCTCCCACGTGGTAGTTACTGTTTTAAAATAGTGCACGAGTGGAGGAATGAATGTGTAGAAGAATGGCAGTGACACTACTGATCTGTGTATCTATGTATTATGGTGTACCTCTATATGTGTGTCTATATGCATATGTGCGTATGTATGTATATGTATCTTTGTTTTGTGCTGTTCTGTTGTATACAAGAAGATTATCCCCTCTCATTTCATTCTTTTTCTTGTCAAAAATGCTATACTCTACATTTTTATTCTTTTTCTTTACACAATAGAAAAATTCTAGGCTCATCATTAGAGGGATGTTTTTGGATATTTTAAGATAAACTTTTTACTTTAGAATAAATTCAGATTTACATAAAAGTTGCAAAGAAAATACAGAATGTTCATATATACCCCTCGCCCAGCATTAATGTTCATATTTTGCAAATCGTGATTCATTTGCCAAAGGTAATAAATCAACATGGCTATATTACTATTAATGAAACTCCAGACTTTATTCAGACTTCACCAGTTTTTCCACTAATGTCCTTTTTTCTGTTCCAAATTCAGAATACTGCATTGCATTTAAACATCACATCAGTTTTAAATTGAATATCACATCTCAGTATCCTCTAATCTGTTAGTTTCTTAGTCTTTTCTTCTTTTTATGATGCTGATAGTTTTGAAGATTACCAGCCAGTTATTTTGTAGAATGCCCATTAATTTGGGTTTGTCTGATGTTTCTCTTCTTTGTGTTGGTGTTATAAGTTTTGGGGTGGAATCTCACAGAAATGATGTAGCCTTCTCACCAGGTCCTATCATGAGGGTGCATGTTATCAACATGACTTATCACTGGTGATATTGATCTTGATCACCTGGCCCAGCTAACATTTGGCAAATTTTTCCACTCTAAACTTACTCCCTACTCCCCTCTTGCATGCTCTATTCTTTGGCAGCAAGTAACAACCCAGTCCAGGTCAAGGGCAGGGAAGGTGAGTGTGCAGTGTGGGGAAAGCACAAGAAGCATTTCCTGGAAGGGTGAGTATCTACGTAACCCAACACTGTTATTTATTTTGTTACTCAAATTGTTCCAGCTTTGAGGGTCTATTTAAGATTTGTGTTTTTAGGATCTCTCACTTACCAAAAGGGCTCTGCCATCTTAGCCTAACACCATTAATAATATCAGCCCAATTACTTAGTCTCATGACACTGAAGTCTCCCATTACAAGGAGTCAGATTTTCTTCTCTGTGTGCTCAACAATTCACCGAAGTCAATCCCATCTCCCTTCCCCAAGGCTACTGGCAATGGTTTCAGAACCATGATGTGGGGTTCCTGAGGCTGCTTCTGAAAAGCAAAAATGTAGAGAAAATTGGAAGGGTCAAGGCTCTGACATTTCAGCACTTCAAAAAGATCTTTGGGCATGCTGGGAGGAATGGAGGAAATAAATTCCCATGAGGTCCCATTCATTGTTCCCTTGACTTCTTTGATTTCAGTAGCAATTGGAGGCTTAAGACAGGTGATGAATTTGGTCCAGAGTGAGGTTAGTTGAGAAGGAAATGAAAACAGAGGTTTAACAGGAAGATTAGTAGACTTTCTACCTCTGGGCAATAAACGTCTGCTTTGGTCCTCACTAATCAGTTTTTCACATGCCTCATGCCATTTGCTTTACTTAGGATGAGTTCTTAGAGCTCCATTAGGAAGTGTTCAAGTCACTGTTCTGAACAAGCTGTTTCTCTCTTTCTGTTTTTCATTGCCCTTCTTTTAACCCTCTTCCTTTCTTCTAAGTATATGCACATGGAGGCTGGTCAAGGGGTAATTATGCTAATTAGGAAGCACAGTCCAATTAAAGCAGACATGATGGGAAAATTGCCTTAGAATCCAAATATATGACTCCAGAATAGAGAGGTCTCTTTAACACCTGCAATGAGTGTACAAATTTCATAGCTCATAGCTCAGGGCAAAGGGAATGGGCTTACAAATTTGCATGTAAAAAACAGTTGGAGCTAGCTAAATAATAATATATCTCTTGTCGGGAAGGGAAAACTACTTGGTTTCTTTTAGCCTTGTGATGTTTACAAAATATTTTTAAAAGGTTGAACTAGAAATATTAAAGAAAGATAGGGCGTAAGTAGTCCTTAATTGTTTCCCTTCATATCTGTAACTTCTTACTTCTTTTCTCTCCCCTTCACTCTTGCTCTTAGCGGTTTTCTCATCTCTTTTCCCCTCGGTTTCTAATGAGCACTTACATCATACGATCTATAGGATTCCAGCTTTAGGAGGAAGGTCGAGGAGGTTCAGGGGACATAGAGACAGCGCTCATTGTGAAATGCCCTTTGAAATGTTCTTTGTACCCTCTGTTTAGTCTTGAGAAAGTTTCATAGCAGTTGACAGATTATGTAATCTGCTTGCCCACTGATAGTTTTTTGTCATGGGGAGATTGTACAGGTATTTTGATTTTAGCCAGTCTCTAGTTAATAATCAATAGTCCTGTAGTCTAATGAAGTGATGGCCTTGACACCCAGGCGTTTGTGCAGTGTTAGAATAACATTGATCGCTATCATTATCATATGCCCTTGATATACTGAATAAGGACATGGATATCAATCTTGGAGCAAAGTAACATTTCATAAATCTTATAGAAATAACCAGGATTGTCCAAACAGGTATATGCTTCTTGACAGCAATGTGACAGAGGAGTCTAAGACACAGATAATTTATAATTTATCTCCAAACTCAAATTGAAGAAAGACTCAAAAGTAGCATTTGGTATGAAAAGTGTTTATGTCAAGGAGGACAAGGGAGTGTTTTAATTTTTTTATTGGGTGTTGGAAGGAAGATTCCTAATGCACTCTGGGGTGGAGAGATGGAGGAAGACCTTAATAATTTCTCTTGATTATTCTCTCTAAATTTTATTTTAAATTTGGTGTTAACTTTCAATGACCTGATCATTGGAATCACGGAATCTGTATGGAGACGACTTTACCCAGGGCTGGCTCTCATCCAGCCAGGCCGAAGAACTGCATGGAAAAGGATTTGTTACATCAGAATCTCAGATTTAGATCTTTTTCATTCAAAATTAGCATCTTAGTCTATTCATAATAGTTTTTTATTAAGAAGTACTAATTGTTCATGTAATTATTCTGATTATCTCAGTATTAAGATGTTGAATTATTTTTTATTACTAGGTAACAAATTATACAAAATCAGGGACATTGGATTAAAATTTCAAATAGATTCTTTGTTTCTTTGGAAACATCACTCTTCTGAAATAACAAATTTGTTGTTGATCGTCACAGGTAGGGTCCTAAGCACAATTACAGAGACATTTGTTTAGCTAAGTAGGCCTGCACCCAACAATTTTGCACTTCAGAATAGTTACTGAAAGTTGTGTGAAGATTTTGAGAATCAGGGTGTGAATAATTCACTGCAATTACTTTTGTGTTAGAGAATTGTCCCTGCACAGTCCATAGCATTTCAGAACAAGAAGAATGAGTGCAACAATTCCTTGAAACTTGCTGAATTCTCAGATGGACAAATTCTTTTAAAGAAAGCCAAATAGAGCAGGAGATTTTACCAGGATACAGGCAGACAAAATACCAGGATGTTTCTATTGTCATTAACTGAAGAATGCAAAGATGGTCTCCTGTTTTTATTTTATCATTTTTTATTTTATTTCAATGTATTTTATATTTATTTCTTCCTTATGTGTCTTTAAATGTACTTATTGTCATTATTTTGTGAACATAAAAATGGTTTACTATTTAAAAACAAAACAGCAGTTTTGTTTTTTAGGGTATGAAGAGGTCCAGCTCATGGAAAACCAGGCAACTAAGTATATGCACCATGTATGTGCTGTGTGTGATGCATATTGTGTGTGTACATTTGTGCTTGAGTGTATTTCCACCCATGCACATACAAAGCACTTATTATACTATTGAGAGTATGCCAGCCAGACAGAAAAACACACCTTTTTGTAAATTCAATATTAAATAGGTGATATATAAAAATGTTTCATTTGCTACATACTAAACTCTACTTAGATATATACACTATCTGCAGATACATACTCTAGCTGATAGTAATTTAAATCGAACTAAAATTGTCCAAGTCTACAGCACTGCCCCCCCCCAACCCCGTCTCTTTTTTGGCTTCCTCTTAAAAGATTATTATTTTACAAGATATCTTATTTACAGGATATTTTTGGATGGTATACTTAAAAAATTGACTATAACCAGTAAAAGGAGCACCAGCTTTTTCTGATAGCTTGTTTTTAAAAACACCGAGGTGCAGAATGACAAGGACGTGTGTATGTAAATGCCCACATATAGGCGCTCAGTCGCTTGTCGCCTTGTTTGTCCTGCATGCTTAGTCAAAGACACTCATGAAGACAACAGTTGATATTTGGGCCTGCATATTTGAGATGGCGGGGGTGGAGGGGTGGTCAGTCACCTAACGAAAGCCAGAAACCACTTTTCAGGAATGATTTCCTCCCCTCCAACAAAGAAGGGGAACTTCCAGCTGCATAAAACCTTTACTCACTAATCTGACAAAAATGTAAATATTTTTACAAATATATTATTTACCAGGCAGGGAGCTTTTGGGGAGGTGGTGGGGTAGTACAGGAGCCCAGATAAATGTGCCAGCAGTAAGAGCTTTATGACCGCACCAGACCCAACTGTCATTCCTCCGGTACTTCCTGTCAGTCTGACTAAATTCTGCCATCCCTCACCCGGGTTTAAATTAACAGGTAATTTGTAAATGTCACTTCAGGTTAGGCCACTCATTTTGTTTCTACTCTACCAATGCAAAGTCTAGGACTAATTTTTCTTGTCTTCTTTTAATAGGATTTTCATTTATAAATAGAATTATGTTCTGAAAATAAATTACAGTAAGTGATGCACAGAACGGGTAGCAGCAGCACTTTCATGGAATTTCAAGCACCTACATCAGAAGAGATTAATAAAAACACTTCAAAGGCTAAATTCTATTTAAGCAGAAGACAGCTTTTGGTTAATATTTAATCTGAGTAACTGAGATCTTGGTGGAAAATATAATTTTTTAATATCTAAATTAATTTGCAAAACAAAACCATTAATTTTGCCCAGAGAGTTTGTGCAGTGGGGAAGTTTTAGTAATATATTGGTAGAGAGAAAAGTTAATCAATTAATTTTGTGGTGGAAAAAATTAGCTTTTAATATTGTATTTGTTCTAAATGAATTCTTATTATTTGATCAGGTGCAGTGCTTCAGGGTTCTTCTTCCGAAGTCTCTCCTGTCTCAGGATGCAAAGGAGAAGGCTCCACGGAAAGAGCCGTTTTCCCCACTAATTACTTTTCCATGGCTGCCATGCCCTTTATAGGTATTTTTTACTTTTTTTTTTTCTGAATGCAGAAGGTCTCAAATGCAAACTTTGAACCTCCTCATCCCGAAAGGCTGCAAGGGTGGTCCTGGGAGTTTATCACCGTCATTACAGCACATCCATTGCAATCATGGGATTTTTTACAGAGAGGGGATTATGGTTGGGAGATGCGGTGGGGGTCACGTGAGGGTGAAAGGGAAAATGAGAGATCTTGCTCTTTCAGCAAGATGAGCTACCCACCAAATGCTAATTGGTGGTTTGAGACAACAGATGTATGTATATATGACCTGATAAAGAAACTGTGGAGCTACCAAGTCGATCATTTCTGCCATTTTACCGGTTCTCTCATTGACTAGCTTTGCGGCCTTAGCCATGTCCTTTCTCCTTTCTGAGTTTGAAAATGCCTTGTCCATTTAATTCTACATCTGGTCTGATTTAGTGTGGGTTTATGTAGCTGAACAATGTTGTCTACGTTATAATCTTCTTCTGTGATAGCTGTAAGCTTTTTAACAAAACCACAGACTTGACTGTTCTCCTAACTAGGGTTGGTAGGGCTGGACTGAGAGAGCTTTTGTCTTCCTTCCATCTTGCGGCCGGGGCAGCATTATTGTAACAGGAGGATGAAGGGAATCTTTAATACTTACGATCTGAAATCACTTTAACAGAAACTCCAGGTTCAGACCAGCTAGCCATTCTAATACTGTCTTCTTCCACCTCCCCCTGTCATCCTCTCTTGCCAACAATCTTCTTGGACTCTTCTGCGTGTTAAGTGGGAGACGTGGAAAAAAATAAATTTAAACTGTGTTTGGTCCACGCCTTCACCAAATTTCTCCTACACTTCTTTGCTACTGTGGTTCAATGAACAAGTGCATCACTGTGAGCTTCTCACTCCCCAAGGTGACCACCTTCTTATTGGACATAGCTGTTTAATCACTAAAGTCATGTCATCTCATTACAAAAACCTGGAAAATGGAAAAATTATTACTCATAACCTCATCATCCTAACATATTGTTGTCCGATTTCCTTCAAATTTTTTCTCTCATATATCAGCTTTTTAATTCTACTGTAATCTTCAGCAGCATACATACTACATGCAGCATTTTCTGTTAATGTCCCATTTGTTTTTTTCCCACATTTTTGCATAGCTTTTATAGTGACCATATTTCCAAAAGAAAAGATTGTTAATTAAAGGAAGGACAGTCAAAACTCTAAAAAAAAATCCATATTACACTCATTTTGGAGTAACGATTTAGAAGAACTGATGTCTGTTGCTTTTTGCTATTAACAACAAATTTTCTCCAATGATGAAGAATTAGTATTTTATCTCAGAAACAGTGCCCCAGTGGGTGTGGCTCCGTTTGCTCAGTGCCATGCCTCTCTGCAGGGGAGCCACCTGGTAGAGGTGTTTCAGCTTGTTCATGTACCTAAGCCTTCTTGGTATACGATATATTCCATAGATATCTGTCTGTAAAGTCATGCAGAAAGAACAGGAAAAGACAGTGAGTGAGAGGCACCTCGAAGAAGGATGTTTTTTCCTGTTGCCTTAAATAATTAGAAAAAAAATACTCTTTATAACAGAGTGTTAAATGTACAAAAAAGGCATCACTTTCACCCAATTTTTTTGTTATTTTTAATAGCATTTTTACTTAAAGGCTTTACCCTCAAGCCTTGTGTTTTGGGGAAAAAATGATACAGAATGTTAGGATGGAGGGCCGGGAAAGGTCTCTATTAAATCACTGAGTCATTATGTTAGCTTTTAACAAATTGCTACTGAGGAATAGTGAGTGAATTTTTATTGATACAGAAAAAACAGAGCATTGCTTCTTCCCTCTTTCTCATGTGCATGCACAAGCTCTCACACACACTGCTTAATTGAATAACTTCACTCAATTCTCATTAGGATTAGGAGCATTATTAGAGGGGCTAGGTGATACCCACACCTTTGAAAAGCTTGTCATCCTTTTTAAAATGATACATTTTCATTGAAACCACAGGTTAGAACTGAAGCTGCAAAGGAGGAATTTAGCACTGATGAAGGCCGGTTCCAACTTTGCCATTAGTTTCCCACGTGAGCTGATGGGGAGCCATATCCTCCCTACTCCCCGTGGTGTTCTTACTTGTAGCTAGAAGAAATAATTGGTAAGGCACAGACATATCATTACCAGTCAAGCTTCATGAAATCGACTTTAAAAATCTTTGCAAAATATGAAGCACATGTTTAAGAATAATATTAATTAGATCTCAGGTAGTTGGCATGTACTTTAAAAAAACACACAATAAAAAAAAAAAGACCTGTTTCTTATTTATACAAGTCGGTACTTTGAAATTTCTCATGGCGTAAAGCAGTCCTTCATGTACATAACCTATGAATTATCCTTGAAATAAAACGTTTAATTACAGTTGACATTTCTGAACCCATTGCAGGTGGTGCCCATCTGAAGAGTGACATTGTTTACTACACTACAAGGCTCCAGGCCTGGTGTCAGAGATTAGAAACCAATTTCCATCCCTGCTTTAATGCTGGTTTAATATCAGAAGAAGAACTTTACTGTGTAAATATTAAATATTTTGTTTAAATATTAAGTACCAAAGGTCTTTCCCTTTTGATTATTAAAACAGGAAGAGCCCCAACTTTGAAAGTGGTGCCTTGTTGTATTAAGAAAATGACTGGTTCTTTACCTTCAGGTTAATTATCACTGGCCAGAGATGCATGCTCGGGCAAAATGTCAGTTGTCTACTTGTAACATTGGGAATCTCAGTCATTACATACGATAGCTGACCAGGAATCTGAATCACTAATCATGAACTTTTTGAAATAAGGCCTTTTCTCTTGCTTCTTACCTAAGAAGTGTTCTGACAGAAACAGACCAAAAATGCTGTCTCCTTGCTGGATGTAGGTAGGGCAGAATGGGGAATCACAAGGAAGTGACTCATGAGTGATCCAACTGTCACATTTCTTGGGTTTGATCACCACCAAATGGCAAAGAAACTAATTATCTGAAGAGCAGACAAGAAGGTACCTATTGCAAAACAATGCTTATTTGTCCACCTAAGACAAAAATTAAATCAGGAAAGTGGACATTTGTGAACATCTGCCCTGCACACAAAGGCTCGAGATGGGTGCAAGCTCTCCTCTGAGAGTTCCCATCTTTCCAATAATTGTGACAGGGACTATGGTGAGAATATTCTCAATCTCTCTCAATTGTGGAGAAAATGAGCCTGTGTCCTTTATTCTGTGGTATTGGCTAGAGTTTGCTGGCTTTGTGTTTTTTTCTTACATGCTGTCCTAGAATCAATGAGTAGAACACTCTGCATCTATTAGGCAGGTATGAAAGATCCAGATGTTGGTCTTAAATTGATAATTGTTGGGTCTGTCTTATTGAAGTGCTTATATAAAGGAAAATAAACTTGGGTTTTAGGCTTTTGGTATTCAAATAAATTCACTCCCTCTAAATATGGAAGTGTCTTTATAATTCTGAGAAAGGTAATAAAACCAGGCAAATCTTGTTAGGGGAATGCTTTAGTGCACAGCAGTTTTGATGGGAAAGGAGAAAAGGGCCTCTGTTGATTTCTTGTCCCTTTGAACTGTTGACCCTGTTAATATTTACACTTAGATGATTAGATAGTAACATTACATGCAGCTTGTAGGACATGCATCAATTTACCAGTTCCTCACAAGCACTTTTAAAAAAAATCGTCTCAATTATTTAATCAACATACATGTATGTTGGACATCTATTTTGTGCCTGGCATTGTGGTGAGCTTTCTGACATTTAAGATAGATCTGAAAAGTCAAGATGAATTTACTCGATTCAATTAGAAAAGTGTTTTATGTATTGCTCTATTCAATAGTAGGAAAACAAAGTTAGTGTGAGAGGAAATTTTATAAGACTTTGGTAATCAGGGAATTGAGATTGGAGCAGTGCTATCTTTGAGCTGCATAGGTTGAGGAGACATATGTCACAAGAGTAAGAGGTGTATTTGGTAAGGGGAGAGGCTGGGATTTGAAAGTCCTGCTGAAGTCTGTGGCTATCATCTACTGATAGATGTAAAAGAATTTGGGTTAGTGCAGTGACCGTGGGAACGGACAGGAAAGGTGGCCTCTTGAATATTTTAAATTTGATGGTTATTAGTAGCTCTTTAAAAGTTATGTTTCTCATTTTTTTCTTCCTCTTTTCCTTCCTTCTTTCCTTTCTTTCTTCTCATTCTCATCTGAGGACACTTTTCTTCATCACTCCTAGAGGGAGAGGATGGGAGAGGGAGAAATGTTGATGCAAGAGAGAAGCATTAGCTGGGTCATAGGTGCCAGGACTGGAGACTGAACCTGTAACCCTTCAGTCACAGGACGATGCTTCAAGCAACTGAGCCACACCGGCCAGGGCTCATTATTTTTCCTTTATGAGAGGAATGTGGGAAATGTAATCCCATGGCCATATAAGTCAAGGACTTGGGTGGCATGTATTGTTCCCTTGATCAGATTACTGACACTGTGTGACTGGACTTTCCCTACCTTACAATCCCACTGCCCTGAGAATCAACAAGACCACAGCAGATGATCTAATGACCAAATAAGATTTTTAACACGTTTTAAGCTTCCGATGTGAAAGGCTCTTTGGGATTAAATGAATTATTCTTAATATACATGACAACTTTTCATTTATTTCAACACTCCAAAGGAAGAAGTCAGCTTGCATTCTGAATCAAAACTCATATATTTTTAATTTTTAAACATTAGTTTGTCTTTTCCTCAAGGAGGTGTGTCATTAGTATCCTTCAAAGATTTTCTTCTTCAGTAAGAGTGCTGCTTATTGAATTTGGTAGTTTAATTTAATGATTACTTTTCCAATGTCTACTTTAGTGAATTTTTAAGATCCCTCCTTAGTTGAGGTTTCTTTTGTCTTATGGTGCTATTTTACAGTGTGAATGTACTTTAAAATGTTGGGGACTGTTTATGTTAAGAGTCTTCATATTTTCTACTAATATCTCTTGCCTACTTTTCAGTCAAAAAATAATCACTGACTTCTTATTATAGAAAAAGGTCTCTGCCATATTCACTGAGAAAGCACCAAAGTAAAAGATATCTCCTCTCTTCAAGGAAATTACAATGTAGTTGGGAAGATCTGACATTTAACCACAGCAATGGCGATAAGTGGTATGTGAGTGGTAAAAAAAATAACAGTGATATGCATTCATTCAGAAATATATCCATTACATAGCAAGCACATGCCAAGTGTATAATGTGTTAAGAGCTAAAAGGTGAACCCTGACTGAAGAGGTGTTTGATTTGGGCCCTGGAGAAAGCTAGGGTTATGATAGGGAAGGAGAGCATTCTCAGCTCAGGCACTACCTTTGTGAAGGTATCGAGGCACCAAAGCCCAAGGTGTAGCCAGGGGAGACACAATAGGCCAGGAAAAGGCCGCTCCGATGCCAGTGTGTAGTCCATGCTCAGTACAACAGTGCACAGATAGAAACGTTTAAGAGTGCTGTGAAATGGTAAGAAAATACAGAGATTACAAGTAGATATCAAGAAGAAGGAAGAAAAGAAGTCTAATCAAGCTAAATTAACCTATCCCTTTTTGAAAAACATGTAACTGTTTAGAATTGTGCAATGGCATTTTCTTTCCATTCATCTCACAAAAGAAGATTGTTTTTAGCTCTGTGTCTTAGTGTCCTCTGCTCCTTGGTCAGAGGTCACTTCCTCCAACTCATTACAAGCAAATGGAGCAATCAATTTTCCCCACTGTTGATTTCTGTTTCAAGAAACCTGGGAAGCACATTCCGTTTTCGGGAGTATCATTGATAGGAGAGCTTCCATTTCACTCCTGGGCCCGTTACAGACCATGTTGTTCTTAGAGATGTTGACAGAGTAAAACCCATGCAATGTGAACCTTCAGGGATACATTCCCTGAAGCTTTTTGAAACAAGAATCACAAAGAGTAGAGCACCATCCCGGTCTTTTTAAGTAATATAACCCTGTAAATACAAATCACCAAAATTAAAGGTGGACACTTTTTTATGGAAAGAAAGTGATTGTTTTTCCACGTTCTTTGAAGAAAAAAAGAACTTCACAAATTTACTCACAGTTCAAGGGAAAAACACTGAAAAACCTAATGTTGTTGGCCCTTTCCGGGTAGCTCAGTTGGTTAGAGCATCATCTTGATAAGCCACGGTTGTGGGTTCAATCCCCAGTCAGGAGACGACTACATCAAAGAAGAAATTATACTCTATCCAAAGTTGGCTTTGTATAGATTATGTTCTTTTCTGCAGATCCTTTGTTGATGAGCACCATCATCTTCTGAATTTTTCAGCAAATATGTGAAATATGTCACTTTTAAGACATTTTGACCTAGCTTCTGGTTACCAAAATGCATTAGTAAAATTACTTGCAGTTTTGAGTAGAAGAAATACATGTCTTCACAGTAGATTTGTTCAAATATTTGGGGATTGGGATTTGGATGGCTATATGTTTCACAATGGAAATGTTGCCGAGACCTCTTACACAGCAATTTAAAAAATTATGGTGATTATAAAATAATAAACAAAACTTCCCATTAAATATCAGTAAAACAGCACATGATGTAGTTTATTAATATATTTTGTTACAATTCATTCTACTTTTGTTTCACTGAAAGCAAACTTTCAGAAAATATTCTAACTAGACACATTGATGTTATTTTAGGGTGCCAGATTTTGGAAGACTAAGACTGACCTTCTGCCAAAAAGACCGTATAATATCAAAATGTTTTCTTGGCTATTTCATTGTTTCTTTATGCACTATTGACAAAAATGAAGTTTTGCTTCAGAAATGATTTCAAATAGATCCATTTTTGTCCTGATATTGCTTATGTAAAATTATTTTAAGTTTTTTTTTTATTCAAAGGGACAGAGCATTTTACAAATCATGGTATATCCTCTGGTGTGAAATGATTGTTGAATCAAATTTTTTAAAAATGGAAGATGCTGGCATAGAGATGTGAGCTAGCGGGGGCCATTCCTTTGTGACATTAATGCAGGAAGGCTAATGCAGAGAACATACACACAGAAGGCACTACCCATTTTTTGCCTAAACAAGCAGAATCAGGAAAGCCTAGATTACCTTTTCTTAGAATTTACCCATGTTTCAACATATATATCAGTAGTTGTTTATCAGCAGACTTAAGGTAAGTAAGGAAGTATGAGATGGAGACAGGAGAAGGCAAATTTACTGATAAAATTTGTGTGGGCTGGTATTTTTCACAATGTACTGACAAGGCAGTGCATACATTTTTCCACGTATTCAAATAGTAGGCATTACAGAAATTTGAAGGCAAAAGAAATGGTTCTAACAGAAAGAAACACAGCCAGAGGTAACCTTCATTTGAAGAAATGCATAGAACAGACCCACTATTAAGGATCCCTCATCGGGCCGTGACTGGTATGGCTCAGTTGGTTGGGTGTCATTCCTCAGAGTGAAAGGATGCTGTTTCAATTCCTGGTCAGGGCACATGCCTAGGTTGTGGGTTGGTCCCTGTTGGGGTGCGTAGAAGATGTCACCAATCAAGGTTTTTCTCTCTCTTTCTCCCTTCCCCTCTCTCATAAGTAAATAAATAACAGTTCCTCATAGGAATGATTGCTTGTCCTATGTATCAATACAATCCTATGAATGATAGCAAATGGATTCCTGCATTTTGAAAAACATGTTATTACTTACACGTTTCTAATTCCAAGCAGCACGAACTAGGAAGTTTCCTTTCTATTATCTCAGACGTAAACTCCCATGTCTGTTTTATCTTTTGAGAAGTCTGTGAACTGGAAATTATATTTTAACACATTCAAATTGTTACTGAGTCTTGATTCTGAGGAGTAAATTTTCAGTGCATGGCAGTGGGATTTGGCTGTGTAATTCTTATTAATACTAATAATAGTCAATCACTGGACCCTGGAATATACCAGAAGAATTTTTCCTAAAGCCTAAGTACATGAAAACAATTTATTTTAGTCAAACTCAATATCACACATAGTATAAACCTTCATGGAACCAAAGAGAAAAAAGATCTGAATATTTAAAAAAAAGAATCACAATTATAAATAAAGATTACTTGAACTTGTGGAACAAAATCATATGGTTTCTGCATCTTTTCAAACCTATGCAGGGTTGCTGGGGGAACACTGGAAGAGCCAAAATAGAACTTCATGCAGTTCCTAAAAACAAACCACGCCATTCCCACATGCAGGCGTCGGGAATATACTGTGCTCTGTTGCCTCTTGACTAGCAAGCCCTTCACAGAGCTGTGATAATTTGGGGGATCTGAACTAAGTTTAATATATGGGCCTTCACTGAGTTTAGTTTGGTTTTCATTCTGCTTCATTTGACTTTTCCATTCCTTGAATTTAATGAAATTGGTAGCCAATACAAATTTAATTTCTTAAAAATGACTCACCCCACAAATCCAGCCTAGAGAAAACATTGCCTCGGGAGAGATTAACTTTAGACAATATTGTCATGAGATGTGATAGGTTGTCTTGAGATTGGCTATGACCCGTTTGACAGCCATTACCCTGTCTGCCCATGAAATTCCAGCTCTACCCTCTCCCAGCCACACAATGCCCACTTCAATCCTTTGTACGTTGATTCATTTCTCTAATTAGATATCCATCCCCTCCAGTGGCTGAGTGCAGTCTCCTTAGTCAGACTTAAAGCTTTGTGACTTTGGGCAAATTCGCTATTCTCTCTGGGTTTCATTGCCCTCTTCTGTAAAATGAAGATAATAAAATAACTAGCTCATAGGTGGTTGAGGCAATTAAAGGAGTTAAGAAATGTAAAGCTCTTGAAACAATGCCTGGCATACAGTAAACATATCTGTGCATATCATCCTCTTACACGACACAGTGATATTTAGTTTTTCTTCTGTCTTCATGTTAAGAGGCAGATCTTGTTCTGTCTGCTTGGACCTCGTTTTGACGCTCAGGCTACAAAGCAAAGAATGAGAAGCAACTAAGAAAGATCAGACTAGCATTGATTAGAAAGGACATACAGCAACACAGAGCAGTATACATTTGTTTGAAAAATGGGAAGAAGTTAGGAATGAAGAGGGATCAGGAGGCCAGATTTAGGTAGAGATTTTATGGAGGCATGTGGGTAAGGGAGAGGAGAGGAGATAAGGTTAAGAAAGAGGAAATGGAAGGGATGAGGAGGGAAGGAGAAAAGGATACACGAAGTGGGAGAGGAGTCTATCAAGTGTGAAGAGATAAATGACTGAAGTCTAGGCAATGCTATTCCCTCTTGGCATCTGTCAGGAGACTTTGATAAAGGTTTAAATTCTTTCTCTTCTTCCCTTCCTCTCATTTTTCCCTTTTCTTTTCTTCTTCTCATTTAACTTGAACATGGAGTTTATTTACTTATGGGGAGAGAGTAAGTACACTACCTTTTTTTTCCTGATCAGGGGGACTCTGTAGACACAAATACCAGCCTCAATATGCCCTCAGTTTCTCGCTGATGTCTCCACAGAGGCTTATGACACATACCTCACCCCCACCTCTCCAAGCAATATTAATATGCAATTTGAAAACTATCTTTTCTAATGAACATGTTTTGGAAAGACTTAATATCACTTCAATCCAGCAACCCAATAATACACAACAATTTACTCAGCATGGCAGATCTTTATAGTCTATGAATGTTTTCATACTCATGGTCCCATTTGTTTCTCCCATACAATAATTTAGCACACTTACAGGTCAGGTGCTACCATTTCTATTTCATACAGGCGGGAAACCATGGCTCAGAGACGTGCCAGGCCTAGAACTAATAAGGTGCTGTGACTTTTGCCACGTATTTATTCCATTCCATCACAATGGCTAGCTCAAAAATAAATGTTCTTTTTGGCAAGAAGTTGTTTTGCTTCAGAATGTAAGAGCCTCTCTGAGGCTACAGGTCTCTAACCATCTTCCTTGTCCTCATGCGGAAGACAGACACTTGGACTGCTTGCTTTTACTTTTCTGTTTTAGGACATCTTGCCTTTGGTCAGACTTCTGACTGGGGGATTAGAACCTACAACTTCTCTGTGGTTTAGCTCTTTGAGCTATCCTGCATTTAAGTTTAGGAATTAGCACTTAGAAAGTCATTGAGGTTAACCTCCATTGTGCCTGTGTAAAATTTGGACTTATTTAATGATGTCAACCCTCTTAGAGAACATTTCTGTATAATTCTGTGTTCAAAAATAAATTATTGTTATTATCCATATTCCCCTAAAATGGGATGTAGCAACAGTATATGGACATAACAAAAATCTATTAACAGTCACATGTGTGGTAAGGTGACATTCAGATGCATCTGTTTCCTTTCATAAAGTCACCTGCTGGAAGCCTACTGAGCAAATGTTAATGAATTTGGGTATACCTTAGCTGCAAATAGATCAGATCTTCCAAATGTAACATTACGGAAATCTAGATTCACTTGGATTAGTCTGCTGATCTAAATTAAATTGAACACCAAAGCCAGCAAAATGTATTAGAAAGGAATTAGATGTGCTACAGAAACATTTAAAAGGTGTTTTCCCAACAAAGAGGAGGAAGAATAAGAATATCTCTTTGTGTTGTTTTTTGGATTTCTGGCCAAGATGGAGGCAAAGGTAAACACACTGTGCCTCCTCACACAACCAAAAGAAGGACAACAACAAATTAAAAACAAAAAACAAGAACTGCCAGAACATTGAACTGTATGGAAGCCTGACAACCAAGGAGTTAAAGAAGAAACATTCATCCAGACTGGTAGGAGGGACAGAGATGGGCAGCCGGGTGAAGAAGACTCATGGCAGGGAAGCTGCTCATGGATCGGGTGGGTAAGGCACGGCTGGTGAACCAGGCGAAGTGGCTGCAGGCGGATCAGGCCGTCCCACACCCACGTGCAGATTAACCAGGAGGAACAACTGGGGAGCGAGACAGACCCCACAACCCAGAGTCCCAGCATGGGGAAGTAAAGCCTCAAGCCTCTGATTGGAAGCTCCTGTGGGTGTTGAGGTGGTGGCAACGGGAGAAACTCCCAGCCTCACAGGAGAGCTCATTGAAGAGACCCACAGGATCCTAGAGTGTTCATAAGCCCACCCACACAGGAATCAGCACCTGAAGGGCCCAATTTGACTGTGGGTAGCACGGAAAGTCACTGAAAACTGGCAGAGAGCAGAGCAAGCGCCATTGTTCCCTCTCAGACCCTCCCCCATAAACAGCATCACAACGCAGTGAACACTTAAGGCTCTGCCCCTTACTACGTAACAGGCGCAGCAAGACAACAAAAATGGCCCAAATGAAAGAACAGACCAAAGCTCCAGAAAAAATACAACTAAGCGACAAACAGATAGCCAACCTATCAGATGCACAGTTCAAAACACTGGTAATCAGGATGCTCACAGACTTGGTTGAATTTGGTCGCAAATTAGATAAACAAATGAAGGTTATGATAAGGGAAATGAAGGAAAATGTACAGGGAACCAACAGTGATGGGAAGAAAAGCGGGACTCAAATCAATGGTGTGGACCAGAAGAAAGAAAGAAACATTAAAGCACAACACAATGAAGAAACAAGAATTCAAAAAAATGAGGAGAGGCTTAGGAACCTCCAGGATGTCTTTAAACATTCCAATATCGGAATCATAGGGGTGCCAGAAGGAGAAGAGGAAGAGCAAGAAATTGAAAACTTATTGGAACAAATAATGAAGGAGAACCTCCCCAATCTGGCAAAGGAAATACACTTCTAGGGAGTCCAGGAAGCTCAGAGAGTCCCAAAGAAGTTGGACCCAAGGAGGAACACACCAAGGCTCATCATAATTACATTACCCAAGATTATAGATAAGGAGAGAATCTTAAAAGCAGCAAGAGAAAAGGAGACAGTAACCTACAACGGAGTGCCCATCAGACTGTCAGCTGATTTCTCAAAAAAAACCTTACAGGAAAGAAGGGGCTGGCAAGAAGTATTCCAAGGCATGAAAGGCAAAGACCTACATCCAAGATTACTCTATCCAGCCAAGCTATCATTTAGAATGGAAGGGCAGATAAAGTGTTTCCCAGATAAGGTCAAGCTCAAGAAATCCATCATCACCAAGCCCTTATTATATGAAATGTTAAAGGGACTTATCTAAGAAGAAGAAGATCAAAAATAGGAACAGTAAAATGGCAACAAACTCAGAGTTATTAACAACTGAACCTAAAACAAAAACAAAAACAAACTAAGCAAACAAGTAGAACAGGAACAGAATCACAGAAATGGAGATCACATGGAGGGTTATCATCAGGGGAGTGGGTGGGGAGAGAGGGGGAAAAGGTCCAGGGAATAAGAAGCATAAATGGTAGGTAGAAGATAGACAGTGGGAGGTTAAGAATAGTATAGGAAACATAGAAGCCAAAGAACTTATATATATGACCCATGGACATGAACTAAAGAGGGGGCATGTGGGTGGGAAGGGGTGTGCAGGGTGGAGGGGAATAAAGGGGGGAAAATGGAAGAACTGTAATAGTATAATCAATAAAATAAAAAAAAATTAAAAAAAAAGAATGTCTTTTTGTCCGCCCATCCCAGAATTATAATAAAAAATGATTTTATAAATAAAAAAAAAAATCTCTTGGTGTTCTTTCTGCTTAGAGCCCAAGATACACATTTGGAGAGATGGACATGATGATTCTATTGTATGAATGGAATTTGTCATGTGACCTTCATTAATGTTTAAAGATTACTCCATAGTTTAATTTTTAAAACATCATGCTGAAAGCATGGCGTCAAGTGCCTGCCAAATTTAGTTCTAAAATTCAGCTTGTTTTGAGCTATAAGGGAGAAAATAAACATTAAAGATTTTTTTTTTCTGCTTCAACAGAAGTAAAAATTTGGATTTTCTGTTTGATCAATTATTTCAGAAGTAGCATGCAGTTTTCTCTCAAATAAAATGAAAACTTATAAGTGAAGGTTAAATACCTTTCCCCCTATATCTACCTGTCTCAGTCATTTCTAATGTCTACATGCTGCACTTAAGTCCAATGTATTTAATTAATTCCTACCCGTGTTCATCAACACTTAAAACCCCTTATTTTATGGCTTTTATTTATGTTATATCCTCATCATGAGGGTAAATACTCAATAATTCATGAGCTCTGGTTTTGACGTAACTTCTCACAGTGGATTTGAGTTTTCTTTCCAGTGCATGTACCTCGTGACCTTTGCTGACTTCTTAGTTTCTTTTTTAAATCATTTTTTTATTAATGTTTGAATACAGTTGTCTACATTTTCCCACCACCACTTTAGAAGATAAATTGGGTCGGTCAGCAACAAATACTTACAGAAAACTTAATTTTGACTATTTTTTTCTCATAGAAAAACTTCTGTGTGAAAAATGGCCTAAACGTCTTTTGGTTGATAATATGGATTCACAGAAATTTGTGTACTTGTGAATGAAATGAGCTGTTTACTCAGACTTCGTGAAGTATTCCTTTTTTCCCGCTTTAATAGACCAAATTGCACTGTTGCTCTCAGGTCAGAGTCTCTGCCTGCCACCCATCGGATTCACCAAGGACCCTAAAACCAGAACTTTTTACAAAATAAAGAGTACATATGATCTCTGCCCTTAAAGACCTCAACACAGAGAGGTATGCACATAGTAGATACTGGTGCTTTGGCAGCAGCTGGCCAGGAATTCCCAGCATTGAAGGATTCCAATATGGTTGTTCAAAATTTGAAATGGTCCATAACAAACAGAATGAAGCAGCAAACTTTGGTTTATAGTTACTGTCAATGGACAACTATTTGAAATCCCCCATTGGGTTATGCACATAAAGTATATCATAAGATGACCAATACTGAGAACATTGTGTTTTTTTTGGTTGGGGTAATGGTTTTCCATCTTTTCTTTTTTCCTAGTACAAATGAAATGTTCTCATGATGGAGTATATGGAAAACAAATAAAATTAGAGTCACTTGGTAAAAAATATATATTATTCAATAGAAATATATATAATATTTATATAAATATATAAATGTTTCTAGTAGGCACATTAAAGTTAAAAAAGCAGGTAAACTAAATTTTATTTTTTTAAGGATTTTGTTTATTTATTTATTTTAGACAGAGGGATAGAAAGAGAGAAAGAGAGGGAGGGAAACATCAATGTGTGGTTGTCTCTCGCGTGCCCCTCCTACTGGGGACCTGGCCTGGCCCACAACCCAGGCGTGTGCCCTGACTGGGAATTGAATGGGTGACCCTTTGGTTCACAGGCCAGCACTCCATCCACTTAGCCCACCAGCCAGGGTGGTAAACCTAATTTTAATAATATATTTTTAACTCCAAATATTGAAAACATTATCATTTCAACATGTAAGCAGTATAACAAATGTACTAATTAGATATGTTATATTCTTTTTTTCATACTAAGTCTTCAAATCTGGTATATTTTACACTTGTAACACATTTGAATTCAGACTAGACATATTTCTACTGTTCAGTAGCTGCATGTGGCTTGTGGGTGCCATACTGGACTGTGAAGGGTTAGTTGTACCATTTGTAGGCATTAAGAACAATAAGACTCTCTGGATTTCAATCTTGCCTCTGTCTCAATGGCCATAGGCAAGTTAAACTTTCTGAGATTTAGTTTCATAATATGTAACACAGAGATAAAAATTATTTCTATCCCACTGAATTGTCACGAGGGTTAAATAAATTCCAAATACTTGGCAAATAGTAAATATACTGCATTATCTGATGCAAAGAGAATAATATTGCTGATAAAGCTAGCTAAGCCTATAAAGGCATTTAGAAAAATACATGATATCAAAGTTGTATTTCCATATCCAAAACATCATTACCCCAGCATTCCTATTATGCCATTCTTAATGTTTAATTATTATCGCTGTTTTGAGCCCATTCTGTGGTCTGGGAGTGCCTTTGTCTTCTTTTGGGAGTAGCCGCCTTCTGCTTGTCAGATCTGGTTTTTAAAGAGCCAAAGGCTAGAAAGTAGGAAGTAAAGACTTAGCCTGGCTTGAGCTACTTTCTCTTTGGGATAAATGACCTAGATGGATAGAATGCAATGATTTTCCATAATTCTCATTGACTGAAAATAAACAAGTTGAAATTACTTACTCTCCTAATCATACAAAAATTCTGCTAGATCCGGAGGAAGGTAAAACCCATCTTGTCAGCGCACACCGTGACTGCAAAAAGTTGACTGGCAGCTTTTATATCCTTCAGATAGCTGTCAGAGTTCATGGGTACAGGCAATGTTGTGGAAAGGCTGTTGTAAGTTACAATATTCATACAGCTGCCAACCACCTATAACAAGTGTCAGACATCAATAACTGTCCACATTGTCAAAAAGAAGTAGTAAGGACAAGCCCCATTGATACTGCAACCACACTGTAATAGCTAACCAAGAGGACAATATTAATTCACGACCACAGCATTCTTTGAAGCTAGCCAGAGGGGTGGGGTGGGGGGAATCAGTAGAAGAAATTCGGACATCCAGGCTGGCTAAGGCCTATAGAGAAATCGAAGGCCAGCTAAAGTCCAGAATGACTCATTCAGGCCTTTTGGAAAAGTGGACTTGCAGAGTATGCTGTTCAAAGATGGTGCTTTATATCTGCCGTAAAATTTCATGGCTCTTTTTGTCTGTTAGTCCACAGGGAGTGTGGAAGAAAGAATCCTTGGCATTCTTCTTCCTGATTAAAAAAAAAAATTAGACATTCTTACTAGAGATTTGAGGAACTTGAGAATTAATTTTCTTTAATCCCCTCAATTACATCTAAAAATATCTATGGAGGCCCAGGGAAGTTAATTGCTCGAAGTCAGACTGGCAGTTCCTGGAAATGTCCAAAACTAGCAGACAGGCCTGCTTTCCTGGTTTTCTGTGCACTAGTCTTTCCAGGTTTCCTTGCTACTCTCCTTTGATTTTGTTAGGCTAAGAATCATTTTCTACTTCTTCTCATTTCTTCTGGCATCCTAAGAATGGGCAAAAATCTGAAGATGGAATGGCAAAATCATGGAGTTGCCCAGACTGATAAATCCATTCAACGATTCATTCTCCCAGAGCTTACTTTTACAGTGGGTGGTCTTGTGATTCAGCAAAGCCAGACTTGGTGACTTCACCAAATGTATAGTTCACGCTTTCTACGCTGTCTTCAAGGTGCAGGCTCTGGATTGTCCTGAGTTGACATATTATTTCATGCAGCACTGTGCAAGTACCTGTGAATGCCTAAAATACAGTCAGAAAGTGTCCTTGGGCCTAAGAAAATGTAAGTCATTTAAAATGCTTGTTTATATTAAGATAGTGTTAAAACATAGACATGTCTTCTTTTGTATGTCTACCAAAGCTAAGTAGCATCCTGTTACTAGAGAGGTTGAATTCCTAGATTGTTCACCTAGTGTAAAATATTAACTTGTTTTATAAATAATAGTTTATTTTCACCAATACTAGTTTTGTAGGCAGCTGTGGAATTGTGCTAAAGCTCTGGATTTTGAGTTACAAGAACTGATCTTTTTAAGGCTTTGATCAGCCACTAATGAGCAAATACTATTCACTATTTGATTTGAAATGGCTATGATAAGAATGAAATAAAATAATATGTATAAGCATTGTATAAACTGTAGAGATTGTTCACATGTAAAATCTTATTCTTTTGCTCAAAATGTAGTATTTTCATTTATATATTGCAATAATTTACATTTATAGAAAGTATTTTCTGTGTGATAGATGGAGATTATGTTCAGATTGGAGATGTTTATTGATAAGCTTCCTATCTAATTTTTGTGACCAATTTAACAAGACAACTTACTTTATAGATTACCTGAAATTTGCCTCAAACATTGAACTGACAGTGACTACAGCTATCAGACCCTCTGTTTATGGTGCAAAAATGAAACTAAACATTTATAAAAATTTCCACAGAAGATTCCAGCTAATGAAAGCACCATTTGTGGTGTGCTAAAACATGCGCGCACATAGGTATTGCCCCATTTATCAGACATGAGAGCTAATTACCTCATACACCACTATATCTCTTCCACTCTCTGCATTTCAATTCCCAATATTAACACATAGGTGGTCAAGCTGACCATCGAATAGCCTGCATGAGCATGAATGCATTAAATAATTTAATGTTGGAAGAGTTTATTAAACTGCCACATTCTAATCAGCATGCGTACCTGCCTTCATTAATTTTGCACTGGTCCATGGTGTGTCTCTACAGCCAACACGGAGAGCACTAATGTATTATTAATAGGAGCTCTTAACAAACAGGACCAGTTAATCAAGGAAAATTTACTATTAACCACATGACCATACATACTGCAATCTAATTACAATCAGATTTAACTCTCAGCCTGCCACACCCATTTAAACATCTTAGCATTTGTCAATGAGAGTGCAGAAAGTAGGGTGTCGTAATTTCATTAGAGAGAGAAATTTGCAACTGCACACGATAGAGAACATGAGAGGGTTTTCTTGCTACTGTCCCACGTTGGGGGAATTCAATTTTGTAAGTTTTGTGAAGTTTTGTTTTATTCCATTCCTAAATATTTTTAAATCTTGAAAATAACTACTGACAATGAGTGAGTTTCTCTGAATGAACGTCCATATTCTGAGCTGGTTCAGGTGGAATTCAGCATTTGGCAAGTCACCGTTATCGATATGTAAATGGTGTGGATATAATCTAGATCATTTAGTTGGACTGTTTAATAAAATAAGCCAAGATAATAACATTAATTCTGATAAGATTGGAGGCCCATCATTTAACCAGATTTGGCCACTTCAGTACCAGTGAACTGGATAAACAACTACACCATGACTGCCTGTTTTGCATATTTAGAAAAAGTATATACCCCACATTTTGCTGTGTATAATGCACACCCACATTTTTGGCCTAAACTTTCAGGAAAAAGTCTTTCATTTTCATTTTTTAATTCAATTACTTGTTTACTTATATTTAGATACTTGTTTTTTGTATTATAAAGTAATTTTAGCATTTATTTTAGAACATATTTATGGCACAAGAAATTTTATGTAACAAATAATTACAAAACACAAGAACAGCTACAAGGTACAAGAAATTTTATGAATCAGTAACAAATTAGTACTACCCATGTATAATGAGCATCTTTATTTTTCCCTCAAAAATTTGGGTCAAAAGGTGTGCATTATACATGGTAAAATATGGTAAAAGGGAAGAGAAAATGTGACCAGGTTTTCTTTGTGCTTATTTTTTTAATTTTTATTTTTTCAAGTTGTCATAGTGTCTGTTT
>VMDR010010460.1:0-30764 GCA_007922815.1 Macrotus californicus | reverse complement strand
TCGTGGGTGGCAGGCCCTCCGTCTCCTTGGTTCTTCCTGCTGCTGCCTCACCCCTTATGATGCATGGCTCCTGTTAGAGTAGAGCTCTCTTCGAGCACTCCTGTCCTCAGGACCCCCAGAACCTAGGGGACCCCAAGGCTTTATAAGTCAGGCAGCCAGAGACTTTCACTGCTCCATGCCCAAACACACACTCCATCCGTGTTCAGCAGGAACCAGGTACAGAGGGATGGCCCTCGTCCCTACTCCCTCAAGAGTCTGGAGGGGAAAACCTCAGGAAGGAGCGGTTAGGACACGGGTCTCAAGGCCTGGGCCCTTCTCACTGAGTGCTCCTCCTGCTGCTGCTAAAGCGTCACCCAGCGTTTCACAGAGCAGTTGTGACAGGGTTCGTCTGACAGAAACCCAACCCAATAAGTAAGTAGGGAACTAAGATAAATGTGTAATTGACCAAATAGTGTGTAGAAGCACTTCAGGGATGCAGAGCTTTGGATATAAATCTCCTGTCTCCTTTACTTGGGGCAGGTAAATAAAACTACCTTGCAACAACCACCTCTTGTTTTTGAATAGAGCACCTAAGTAGTGAGCTCCTTGAGTTCAGTAACAATTTCCCACATACCCTCCACCCACACATGCACAGTACCCCTGTTATCAACATCACTCATCAGAGAGTTTCATTTGTTACAGTCTATGAACCCACGCTGACACATTATAACCGTCCAAAGTCCACAGTTTACCTAGGGTTCACTCTTGGTAGTGTATTTTCTATGGGTTTGGACAAATGTAGAATGACTTGTAACCACCATGACAGTGTCATACAGAGTAGCTTCACAGCCCTAAAATATCCTCTGTGCTCTGCCTATTCATCTCCTCTTCTCTACCCTGGGCAACCACTGATACTTACTGTCTCCATAGTTTTTCCTCTTCCAGAGTGGCATGTGGTTGGAATCAGACAGTATGCAGCCATTTCACCTTGGCTTCTTTCAGTTGGTAAAATGCATGGAAAGTTCTGCCATGTCTTTTCATGGCTTGATAGTTCATTTGTTTTCAGTGCTGAATAATATTCCATTGTCTGGATGTACCACAGTTCACTTATCCATTCACCTACTGAGGGACATCTTGGTTGCCTCCAAGTTTTGGAAACTATGAACAAAACTGCTATACGTATCCACGTGTGGGTTTTTGCATGGACCTAAGTTTTCAACTTCCTTGGGTAAACACCAAGGAGTGTGATTTCTGGATGGTAAAAGTGTCCTCCAAAGTGGCTATACCAATTTGCATTCCCACCAACAATTTAAGCTCCTGTTGTTTCACATCCTTACCTGCATTTGGTGATGTCAGAGTCTTGGATTTTGGCCATTCAAATAGGTACTAGTATCTCATTTTAATTTATGTTTATTTCCCTGACAACATTTGATGTGAAACATCTTTTCAGATGTTTACTTGCCATCCATGTATCTTCTTTGCTGAGATATCTGTTCAGGACTTTGGTCCATTTTTTACAATCAGGTTGTTCTGTTCCTATTTTTGAACTTTAAGGTTCTTTGTATTTTGGATAACAACCCTTCCTTCATCAGATATGTCTTTTGCAAATATTATCTCCTAGCCCATGGCTTCTTTCACTTGACAACACCTTTTGCAGAGCAGAATTTTTTAATTTTAAAGAAGTCTAGTTTATCAGTTATTTATTTCATGGACTACACCTTTGTTATTCTATCTAAAAAGTAATCGCATACTCATGGTCATTTAGGTTTTCTCCACTGTCCTCTAGGAGTTTTATAGTTTTGCATTTTACATTTAGGTCTGCAATCCATTTGAGGTAATTTTTCTGAAGGGTAAGGACTATAACTAGATTCGTTTTTTTTTTTGCATGAAAGACTGTCTGCCTCATTGTATTGCCTTTGATCCTTTGTCAAAGATCCATTGACTGCATGTGGTTCTGTTTCTGGGCTCTCTATTCTGTCCATTGATCTACTTGTCTATTCTTTCACCAAAGTCACACTGTCCTGATTCCTGTAGCTTTACAGCAAGTTCTCACACCTTAAAGTTGAGTACTATCAGTGTTCCAACTTTGTTCATCTTCTTCAATACTGCAGTGGCTGTTCTAGGTCTTTTGCCTCTCTATTGTCTTTAAAATCCATTTAGAATCAGTCAATATCTATGATATAACTCACTGGGATTTGGATTGGGATTGAATTGAATCTATAGATCAAGTTGGGAAGAACCGACATCTTGACAATATTATTTTCAAGGATGTCCATAAACATGAAATACCTTTCCATCTATTTGGTCCTTCTTTGATTTCCTTCATCAGATTTTTGTAGCTGTCCTCATGTAGATCTTATACATATTTTGTTAGACTTGTGCCTAAGTATTTCATTTTGGAAGGGCTAATGTAAATGATATTTTTAATCTCAAATTCCACTTGCACATTGCTGATATATAGGAAAGCAATCAACCAACATTTTTATATTAATCTTGTATCCTGCAACCTTGTTATAATTGCTTATTTGTTCCAGGAGTATTTTTTTCCTTTTTGTCAATTCTTTCAGATTTTCTACATAGACAATCATGTTATCTATAAACAAAGAGAATTTTATGTCTTCCTTCCCAATATGTGTACTGGTTATTTCCTTCTGCTCTCTTATTGCATCAGCTAGAACTTCCAGCATGGCATTGAGGAGTGGTATGATGAGGCGCCCTTGCCTAGTTTCTGACTTTGTGGCGAAGCTTTGAGTTTCTCACCATTAGGTATGATGTTAGGTATAAGTTTTTTGTAGATATTCTTTATCAAATTGGGACAGTTCCCCTGTATTCCTTCTTTACTAAAAGTTTTATCATGAAAGGATGTTGGTAGGGATTTTGTCCTTCTGGAGAAAAGGGGTGGGTCTGGAAGCAGCACTCCAAGCTTAAAAGCAGGACCTGGATTGAGAGAGATCCATGAGGCCAACTGGCCACCCTGAGCAGCAGAGGGCTGCAGCTGGACTCAGGTTCATATCCTTTAACTCTTTCTCCCTGCATGTCCAGGAGGACTAGGATGGGTTCAGAAAGCAAGTGGCAAGGGACCTCTCTGCCCTAGCCCCTGTCTAGGGCCCCAGGGATGGCTCTGAAGGGCACTCTAAGGTCTCCACTGGCTGGACACTCATGCTGGGAAGCATCAGTGCCACAGCAGCATCCTGTGGGACAAGAAGCCAGAGCCCCCTTTCTTGAGAACGTTTTGTGCTCTGCCATACACCACCCCACCCCACCCCCACCCACACCCCCACACCCCTGCTCTCTTCAAACACTTCTACTCAGGCCACACAGTTCATTTACTTTGGATCCAAAGTTAAGTGAATAAGTGCATGAATAAATAAATGAGCAACAGCTCCATTCTCTCCCCAAGCAGCAAACCTGCCTTCATCACACCCTGGGGCACCTCACAATATTTATGGACATGCTCATGGACATCCTCATGTACCTACCTCCACATTTACAGAAGCACCACACTTAGCCAAGGGAGGGTGGGGGCTCTCAGTACATGGGGCAGATGGAAAGATGTGAGCTCTGTTTTTGTCTAAGAAGTGGGTAAAGTTGGGGGCAGGGTTCCCACCTTGAGAGTTTTAGCAAGACCTTGGCTGAAACCTTTCCCCTGAATGAGCCTCCCAGCATACAGTAGGCACTCAAGCAAAGACCTCTCTTTCTATCCTAGTCCTGTGGAAATAAGAACAAGGAATATTAGACCAGACCCATGTTCCAGCGCAGGGGATGAAGAGCTGCAGGTCACTCAGTGTGGGCATCATCTCTGCCAGTCCCTCCCTCCTCATCAGGGACCTCAGTGTCTCCACATGGAAAATTATAGGACTCAGAGAGCCCTCTGTCATATAGAGTTCTGAAGTAGTTCTCACACCTGGCACACACAAGCACAGTTTAAACAGAGCAGACAGCCCCATTTCTCAGAGTAGGGAGGTAAGGCCCAGAGAAGTAAAGCTGCCTGACACTAGTCACACAGCAAGTAGAGAGGGGCATGCCCATTAAAATCCAGACTACCTTGGCTCATGGCCAGCTCTGCAACTCCAAGCCCGAGATGTTTCACAAACAAGACATCTCCAGGTCCTCGGCTCAGGGCATCCCCGCCTCCCCTTAAAGGAAAGCCCAGCAGAGCCCATGGCATTCTTAACGGACTTTGCGCCATTGGAGAAAAACTAAGGCCCATTCACAAGGCTTCTGATCTGGGTTCAGATGTGGTTTGGCCACCTGCCTCCTTCAGTGGCCTCCTCTCTCAAGCCCTGCTCCCCACCCAGTCAGGATGTTTTAAGAATTAAATGAGATGTTTGAGAAAGCACTGAGCACAGCACCTGGCACCAGAAGGCACCGGGTAAGCAGTCATTATTCATTATTATTTCCGAGTGCCAATTCTCAGCACAGCATCATGCCACTTCCTGAGAAATGAAGGCCCTCGGTGAGACCACCGGCTGCTGAATCCACCATCAGGGCACACATTTTGCTAAACCCCCCAAATATCCTGAGAGCAGCCGGGAGCCAAGGGAGGGAACCAAGGATACCCAGGCTCCCCAGGCTACATGAGATCAGACCAGGGCATGACAGCAATTCATCAGTACATCAGCCATCTCCAGAGGGACACTGTCTGGCAGCCCAGGAAGGGGGCTAGGGCAGGGCTGGCTGGCAGAGGTGAAACCCCACCCTCCCCCTCCAGCAACAGTGAGCTTTCAGAGAAACCCAGATGCCTGAGGATCCCCTCTCAGGCTCCAGGCTCAGACTAGGCTGCTGTGCAGCCTCTCTGAGCCTTAGTTTGGCATCTATAAAATGGGACAGCTACTTCCTGTCCCTGGGGTCACCGTGAAGATCCACTAGGATGAGAAAGGTCCCCACATTGGGCAGGAGCATCCCACCCAACTTCCAGACCTCAACCTGGGGGAGGGTGGCCAGGGAAATAACCTTCTCACAGGAGTTGGCAGCTGCCAGACGAGGGACTACAGGAAGGTGTTTTCAGACGAAAGGTTGCTCCGCCTGGCCCTGAAAGAAGAAAAATGCAGGGCAAGTGACTGACATGGAGGCACCACTCTTCATGGCCAGGACTGGCAGGGTCTGGGTGACAGAAAGTGCTGGTGGCCACAGGGGTAGGGGGTCAGGGGTGGGGGAAATCAGACATGCTTCACTCAGCCAAGGGGCAGGAGAACTGGAATGACACCATGGAGGACACAGCAGTGACCACTCTCAAAAGTCACAAAAGGCACAGGCCATCCAACCCAGTAGGGACATTTCCAGAACTCTGTGCTCAGACAGCCCAGGCATGAGGACGTAAGTTCCTGGGTCTTTGCAGCCATGTTATGTGTAGTAACAGCTAAGAGCTGGACAGAGACCTAGAAATGCACCCAAATAACAGAAATTCAGCCTTGTGCAGGAAATACCAGTTAGATTTTAAAACCACTTTGCCAATGGATTTACCAACAAAAGGTGTCATCTACCACACCCTCCCTGTCCTAGAGCTTCACCACGTCACCTCTAATTTCTCCTATCAGCCTCACGGGGTAAGGACCATTAACATCTCCATTTTTCAGAAGAGCAAACTGAGACACACAACAGTTGCATAATTTGCCCAAGCACACACAGCTGGTAAATAGCAGATAGCAAGCACATAACCCAACACTATACGTCTCCAAGATATGTTGTTAAAATACAATATTCTTTTAAAACAAGACAAAGTCAGGATATAGGGCACCGTATTCAGGTTGATCACCTATAAGAGGTTGAATAATGGCCCTTGAAAAAGATGTTCACCCAGTACCTGTGAACAGGACTTTATTTAGGTAAAGGGTCTCTGCAGATATAATTAAGTTAAAGATCTGGAAATGAGATTATCCTGGATAAGGATAGGCCTTAAATCCAATGATAAGTATCCTTATAAAACAAGAGAAGACACAGGGAGGAGAAGACTAGGTGAAGACAGAGGCAATGATTAAAATTAAGCCAAAGAACACCGAGGATTGCCAAGAGCCACAGGGGCCGGGAGAAAGACACATGACCTTCTCCCTCAGAGCCTTCCGAAGGTGGGACCCTGCCGACGGCTTGACTTCAGACTTCTGGCCTCCAGAACTGGGAGATAAAACTGCGTTGTTTTCAGCCACCCAGCTTGTGGTGACTTCTTATGGCAGCAACAGGAAACTAATACAGGGTCTGATTTTGCTCCCCACTGTCCTCACCCCTGTTTTTTTTTTCTGGACCTGAGTGGCTGTTCCCCTGGAATGCTGCCCCGGCACTCCTTCCACACCCCAGGCACAATGTCAAAGGTATAGATTCATTCAACCAGTTTTCCCTGGGATTCCCATTTCACAGATGAGGAGACAGACCACAGGCTCATCAGGTCAGTTTCCTGGGGAGCTAACTACTCCCCAGCCACTCACTTCCTGTCTACCTGCCCTTGATCTGGGACAGAGTGAGTGGAGAGTCCCTTGGGACTACCCAGCCAGGGCTGAGGCTGCCAAGTGACCAGCTGAGTCAGGATGGGGCCCAGAGTCTGGCCCTAGATCTTCAGGGCCAGGGTATCTGCTGTAGGATCAGGGCCAGGCCCTATGGGTGCCTCTGAGGCCAGCAAGGAAAGAAAAGGAAGAAGGCAGCTAGGGTCTATTTCATTACGCAGCCCCCAAGAAGAGCTGGGCTATCCCAGAGACTTGTAGGACACCCCCTCCAGTGGTCCGAAAGCTCCTAGGGCCTGGGGAAGGGGTATTTGGCTGCCGTATCCGAGCATGTGCTGCCGACAGCTTGAGACCCAGCAGGCCACGGTGATGGACAGCTAAGCCTCCGGCCCATGAGGCAGAGGGCAGGAGACCAGGGAGAGAGGAAGCACACAGCCTTCCCCTGCCTTGCCCGAAGAGCCAACGCTGATAGGGCATGAGAACACGGGTGCCCAGATTTCACATATGGGGAAACTGAGGCTCAGGAAAGAAGAGCACCAGGGGTGATTGACACCTCTCTCAGACTCAGTCTCTCAGGTCCTTTCCAACAGGGGCCCTCAGTGGAGCAAGGCGGGGACTGTCCTTCAGATTGAGTTCAAACCACCTTACAGGAACGACAGGGTGGTGGGTTCCTGAGATAGAAAAGCTGGGAGATGAATCAAGGGTGACCAATTTCCCCAAACAGAGGTCTTCTCCCCATCTGAGAATCATAAAAGAGCACATAACGGAGGCAGGTGCCTTCGCTGCTGTGTTAAAGCAGAGTGGTGGCCTCTTACTTGTCTATACAGCACCGAGTAGGGACTGGGTTGGCCCAGGGTTCCTGGAGGCCCAGAGAGGGTGCGACCTGCCCCGGGGTCAGGGGACTTGACTGCAGCAGGGTGATTTCCCCACAGGGGGCTGGGCTGGAGGCTGTGCTGCTGGGGAGATGAAAAAGTGTGGATTCCCAGGCTCTATCCCAGACCTTCCAAACCTGAGTTTCTGGGGATGGAGCCAAGAGGTCTGGATTTTCCAAATGCTCTCAGAGTGTCTGAGGAAGGTAGCAATGATTTAGCACCTATCCTGGGGCTAAGATGAGCCAATTCTGCAATTCCAGGTTCTCTGGTTCAAAGAGGCTACAACTTCACATCTCAAAGAATCCATGGCCCATGCATTTTGATGGCTCTGTGCATTCAAAGACTCCACAGCTAACAGTCTATGATCTGGAGACTCTTGATGCAGCCCTCAACTCAATGCCCATAAATAAAGAGGATGAAGTCCCTGGGCCCAGGGTCCTGGGCTCCAGCAGGAGCAGCAGGTATAGAACGATCCCATGGGGAAACAAGAAAGGAAGGAAGGCAGGAGAGGGCTATAGATGTCGGCATGTTTATATAACTACATTCACATGTTTGCATAAGCACTCAGGCAGTCCAGAAGGTTCTCTAATTATGGGCACCTAAAGAACATAAAGCTTTGGGAGGGGCTGGAGACAGTTTGAAAAGGAGAAATTCACTTTCTACCCTTATAACTGTTTGCTACTTCACTGTGAGCATGTAACACTTGTTTTTAAAAATTTTAATAATTAAAAAAAGAATATGACAAAGTCTGTTTACTTCTTAATGTATCTGTTCACTTGTTTCTCTTCTCCTCCCCACATTCCCAGACGTCAGCCCCAGCCCCAGCCCTAGCACGAGCACAGCACACTTGGTACAGAGCTACTTGTTGAAAGCAAAATGACAAATGAGGCCTCTCTGAGAAGGGAAGAGGGGAGCCAGCAAAACAACAGAAGCTGAGGGCTCATCCCTGAGATGGTGTTTAAGGGAAGGTTCCAGGTCCTTTCCACACCCTACTTCCACAAGGCCCACTTTTAGGCTCCCCACCTGCCCCAAGATCCCAGCACCCTCAGGAGCCCCAGGAGTTCACCTGTCTCTGCCCTCCCTGTGACCCAGGCCCCGCACACTCTGTGCCATGCCAGGTTCTAGCCCTGTGAAGAGATGGGACAGCCCTCCTCAGCCCTTCCCAGTCCTCCTTGGGTCCCCACAGGCCTTAATGGAAGTCTGGCCTGATCTTGGCCTGAAACCAAGAGCCCAGAGGCACAGAATCAGGGCCCGGGGACAGCATGGCTGCTACCACCCAGAACACCAGCTGCCAGTGGCGATTAATTTGTGCTTTAAGTGCTGGAGAATTGCAAGGCTGCAGCCACCAGCTCAGGGGACTCAGGCTGCAGCTGGAAGGAGAAGGAGGTAGGCAGGGGACAGGGGACATACAACCTCTCCCTGACCTCTCTTGTCCTTGGTCTTTCAGCCTCTTCATTACACACACACACAACACACATGCCAGCATGCACCCACACACAGACACAACACACACATACCTCAGCACCTCCCCATGTCCACACACTCCCTCCTCCCAGCCCCAGCTCCCTAAATAAGTCTCTAAATAGCTGCCAGAAGGCTTTGTGGGGAAGAGGGTCTCATCCACTGTCCCACGCCTTGCTTCTAAAGAGTTGTGCCACCTTCGGCTGTGGTTGTCCCTCTCTGGGCCTTAGCTGCCCACTCCTACAATGGGGATGTCACATCTCACTCCACCCCCAGGACACTCCCTCACAGGGTAACAACAGGTCAGAAGCTGGTGACAGCCACAGGCAAGATAGACACAACTCTGGTCCTCGTGAGGTCCCAGTTCTTTGTCTGCCCCAGGGGTGAGCCTCAAGAGACAGTGCCCTGGCCAAGTCAGATCCACCAGGGAGGCCCCAGCCAGCACCTGGTGGAGCCTAGCAGCTCTGGCAGGGTCCCAGCCCCTAGGAACCTGTCTGCTCAAGTATGTCTCGCCTTGCCCCAGGCAGT
Source organism: Macrotus californicus (assembly GCA_007922815.1). Taxonomy (NCBI): domain Eukaryota; kingdom Metazoa; phylum Chordata; class Mammalia; order Chiroptera; family Phyllostomidae; genus Macrotus; species Macrotus californicus. Next base: position 21,493 of record VMDR010010460.1, on the reverse strand, counting down.
AGGATACCGAGAGAGAATGAGATAGAACCGAGCGGGAAGCATGTGGGTCTTTTTAAAGTAGAAGCTGCTCAAGTTGAAAATAGCAAACAAGAATTTTAAACCTGGGTGTCATGTTCAAAAAAGAAACTGTGCAGGGAAAGTAAAACATACTGACACAAAATACAAATGGCCAATAGACACCTGAAAAAGCTTAACTGGGCAAGAAATGGAGACACCAAGTCCTGGGCCAGCCCAGCCCTGCAGCTGGTCCCCACACACTTTCCTGGAGGAAGGGTTAGCCATTCATGGGCAGGAAGAGGGGGCCAATGACATCTGAGTAGTGGGGCTCCCTGCATCTCAGTTTGCTCAGATCTGCAATGAGAACAACTTCTACCCCTCACTGGGGTGCAGTGGGGACACCCTAAGCTGGAAGCAGGCCAAGTGCCAGGGACATAGCAGGCTCAGAGCTCAAAACAGGTAAGGTCACAGATACAGCTCAATGCAGAGTAGGGGCCTGAAATAATGCTAGCTCATGCCCTCTGACATTGACAGATGGCCGGCCAATGGCTCAGAGCTCTGCCCCCAACAAGCTCCACCATTCCAGGACAGTGATGTCACCTCTCTGATGCTCCGTTTTCTCATCTACAGAATGGAACAATAATTCTGGCTCCCACGGCTACTGAGCACTCACTCCATGCCAGCCACCATGCACGAACAAGCCAACCCATCATGCCCCGCACACTTACAGCAGCCCCACATACAGTGGGCACTGCTGTAGCACTGGGCATCAGCTGGGAGCAAACTGGACCTGAGCCCTGCTCTCAAGGAACGTGTATTTCAGGAGGACAAGCAGTAAACAAGATAAGCGAATAGAACATCGTGTGGCAGATGGCATTAAGTTCCACATAGGAAAAGTGCAGCAGGGGAGGTAGAAGAGGGTAAAGGGGGATAAATGGTGTTGCAAAGGGACGACTCAGAGTGGTGAACACACAATACAATATACAGATGATATATTGTGGAATTATATACCTGAAATTTACATAATTTTATTAACCAATGTCACCCCAATAAATTCAATAAAAAAATTTTTTTAAAGAAAAATGCAGGAGAAGGAGTGCAGGGAAAGGGAGGCCATGATGTTGTTCAGGAAAGCCAGGAGCAGCCTTATGGAGGACGTGGCAACCAGGCAAGATCTGAAAGTGGTGAAGCAGGGGGTGTGTGGAGATTTGGGGAAGAATGTTCTAGGCAAAGGGAGCAGCAAGTGCAAAGGCCCTGGGGCAACAGCAGGCCTGGTGTTTTGGAGGCACAACAAGGAGGGAGGCAAGCAGTGTGAGTGGAAGAAAAGAACGGTAGAAATGAGGTCAGTAATGATGACCAGACTGTGCCAGGCCTTGGGAACCATGGTAAGAATTGTGGCTTCTGTTCTGTGTGAGAAGGGAGCCATGAGAGGATCCTGAGCCCAGGGCTCTGCTGACTCTAAAGCACCCAGAGTGTATCAAATGCACATTCAGAGCTCAAGCAGCTGTAGCTTGGGGTGGCCCTGACAAAAGCCTCCACTCTGAAGGCTTTAATTTTTGCTCCCTGGCCTTCCCCAAGCCTGCGTCTTCGAGTTCAGGCCAGTCCAGCCCGGTGGGAAGAGGTGGTCCCCCACAGGAACTAGGAGGCCAATCCCACTGACTCTGCCACATTGACAAGCAGTACAGACCTGCTCCCTGAGGCCCCTGAGAAAGGGGTTTCCACTTCTACCTGGCCATATAATGGAGCCGTGTCCCATGCTCCAGGACAGAAGGCCAATTAGGGCATCAGACCTGGGGTCTTCAAGGTCCCCACAGCCTCATGCTGCCCCTGAGGCTTCCATTTCAGCAACCAGGCAAAAAGACCTGAGCTCTGGAACATGTCGGATGGTGTAGGGACCATGCAGGGAGCGGGGTACCGAGGTTACAGCAAGGGCAGGAGGCCTGCATCTCAGGCCCTTTTTAGCTACAGCAGATCACCTACCCGCTCTGGGCCTCAAGTGTCCAAGGGTGGGCTGCACTGGGATGACGAATTCCCAAGGCTCTGGCATCACAAACACTGACACCCCTTCTTTCACAGAGCTCCCTTCCCACATGCCCGCTTCTGCTGGGACCTCTTGCCCAGAGGCACACACGGAGGCTCACACTCCTACTCTCCCAACCCAGGCGCTCTTAGCAGCCTCTCCAGCTGGGGCTTCAGTCCCACTTTGCAGACAACAAATTGAGGCCCATGAGAAGTAACTCAGCCACAGTCAAACCACAGGCCTCGCAAGCCCTTGCTGTCTTCCCTGAAGTCTCCTTCCAAACACTGAGATCCACGAGGGCAGGGCCAGGCCTCCACTTACTGAGCACTGGTTCGTTAAGCACCTTCTGTATGTCAGATGCTGCACTGTGGCCAGGGTCTCCACCCCCTGAGCTCCCTTCCAGCCACAGCCCATGCCACACAACAGGGCCCACTGAGGTCTCTGTGGCCAGAGAAAGCAGCCCAGACACTGACCCACCGAACACTTTGTGAGCACCAACTGCAGGCCATGCCCTCACTAGATCCCAGGGATATGCAACCTGGGAGCTGGAATGGCAAGCAGACTGCCGGGTCTATGTGGGACCAGCCCCACGGGAAGGGCTGGCAGGAAGGTTTGTCATGCCATTATGGCAGCTCCATGGGCAGCCTGGCACACAGATGCACCTGGCAGGGTGTCTCTGGAATGAGGAAGTACACAGCTCTGTCCCTGGGAGAGTGTCTGGGCTCTGGGACTGAAGGGCATGGGTTCAAGTCCCTCCCTGTGCCTCAAACCTCCCATCTGTATGATGAAGCTGATGCCACCCTCTGTACTAGCCGACCATTAGGAAATTAAATCACTAGTCCTGCCTGCATCCCCAGCTCTTCTAGAAAACCTGCCTGCCTTGGCCCAGCTACCCTACCCCACCCCAAGCCTTCTCTGAAATCTCCAGGCTCCCTGCCTAGCCCATCACCCAGTGTCTAGCCAGCTTTCTTTCATCTTCAGCCTTAGCTGTCTCTCCATAACGCTGCCAATTCCTCAGTGCAGCGGTACCATGGGACTGAGCCCACAACCACCACAGCCTCCCAGGGACTGACCCAGCCCCACCCCTCCTGCTGCCATAAACTGCCTCCCTCCCAGACCCTCCTCCGTGCCAGCCCATGGCAGGGCTCCAAGGATGGCCCCAGTGGAAGCCAGATGTACCCATGTGTCACAGCAAAGCCCTGTCAGGGGCACAGCAGCAGACATCAGCTGTACCTCTCAGAGGCTTGGCCCAGCCCAGTGCTGGGCCTGTGAGCAGCAAGACTGAGGGTGGCCATCAGGTGGCCTGAGAGGAGGCACCATAACCTTCAGTTTGGGACTGGGCAAGGGCCACAGAGGTTGCCAGGAGTGACAACGCAGTTGCTTTCACCTGAGACATACACCAAGGCCTCTGGGTGCTACAGTTAGTACTGCCAACTATGGCCCAGGACACCAGAGGCCTGGCCGGGCCAAAGGAAACTGCCCACAGGGTCCCAGTGCTGCAGAGTGATGCTGTCCCCGTTCTGTCATAACTATTGTCATTGCTGTCATTATTTCACTGCCACAGAACCAACTGTAGTGCCTTGTCTTGCTTTGGGCAGACTTGAGGGAAGGGGCACAATGACCCTGGGACAGGAGGCCTGGTAGCAGAGAGCTAGACAGAAGCTTCTGCTCAAACCCCTGGCTTGCTGTGTGGCTTTCAGCAAGGTCGTGCCCCTCTCTGGGCATCTGTTCCTCCCAGCACAGCACAGCTCCCTGAATATCCCTCCACCAGGCACTCATCTGGAAGGGTGCCCTCCTGAGCAGCCTGGAAGCCCTATGGGAATCCAATGTGGCAGTTGGGCATGGAGTAGGGTCCAGGGACAGGCTGACAAACTCAGGCTCTGTCCCCTTCCCCAAGACAAGGGTCATTCCCTTCAGGCTGGGGAGGGGGCTCTGCTGTGCCTTCAACTGGAGAGGGGGATAAGGAGGTGGTTGGGGACTTAGGGCCTGTGTCTCTGCCAGGTCTGTGTTAACATCCAGCATGAAGGGTGCCCACTGTGCTTGCTCAATGGTGCACCAGTGGAAAAGTCTCCATTATCCAGCAATGGAAACCCCTTCTTGTCCCTACGTGTACTTAAGTGAGCCCTTACCCCTCTGCACCCTGCTCTCCCCCAGGGGTTTTGGCCGTATCTGATGGGAGCCTTTCCAAGGTACCCCTCTTGGAGCTGCCAACCTCTGATCCCCTGGCTGAAAGGGAGAGGTCACCAGAAAGCTGTGGGTAGACTTTGCAGAGGAATCTCTTAGGGCCCAGGAAAGGGGTTGGGGGCAGGGTTTCTTCTATCATAAGCCTCCCATGGCAGTACCCAGGGCTGGGATCTCTCATCTGACCCTCTGTGGCTACATGGCAGCAGTCTGGAGTCTGAGACAACCTAGCACGAGGGGAAGCTGGGTATGGGGCAGGGCAGTAGTGGGGTGAGGGTAGGCCAGAAGGCTGGTGCCTTCTGGGCTCACACCTTCAAGGAGGTGGCTATTGATTTCAGCCACCCAAGGGTGCCTCTGTGCTTCAGAGAGACAGAGCCTGGAAACCAGGGTTTCAGGATGTGGAACTGGATGGAAGGGGTTCCCCAGCACTTTATTCCAGGACTCCAGCCTGAGCACAAGGAGTAAATAAGAAAATAGAAATAGTCACAGAGAGCACTCCAGGATGGTCATGCCCCCTAGAAAATGGGGAGCAAATGGCCCCAGGTCCCAGCAAGTCCAAGCTGTGAAGAAGCAGAAGAACCTTCTAGAACTGAAGCCCACTTCCAAAGAAACACTTTTCTGTGATCTATTCTGAGCACAGGTTTTAAAGTATTCCCATGAGGTGTGCACATTCCATCTGAACAAGCAGCAGACACCCCCTTGGGCCTCAGTTCTGTTCTGAAGTCTCCCCAGGAGCTCCCTACCCCAGTTGCCTTCCAATGAGCCCCACTCACTTTGCCCCTGCCTCCCCAGACATCCAGAGCCAACAGGCACACCTCGCAGAGAACCCCACCCTGATGCCTCAAGGGCTGTTCAGCTGTGGGACCATACCCTCCACAGTCAAGGCCCATTTCTAAAAGCAAAAACCTTCGGTGGGAGTCATCAACTCGCTCACCAGCGGACAACACCATTTCCAGAATATTTTTACTCCATTAGAGCACAGAAAGCGAAAAAGAGAAGCGACTCCAAGGACCCTCAGATCTTGGCCTGAGGTATTTTCCGGACCACTCCTGGACAGCTCCCCCCGCCCCACACTGATCCCGGGGTCTCTGGGAAGGTCATGCATAGGGCTGATGCTGCGCACGAAAGTGCCTCCCGAACCCCCTTGTGCAAGTCGGCCAAAGGGTACCGAGAGAGCCTCAAAGTTTCCCGAAGTGCCCCCAGAACGAAGGTTAGCAAGGAGCAAAGTTCCTGGTGGCGTGTAGCCCGAGACATGGCAGGGAAAGACAAGCTTGCCGTCAGCACTTCCTCCAAAGGCTCACCAATGGAGGGAGGAAGAAAAAAAAAAACCAGAAGAGAAAAAACCTTCCCAACCCCACTTTCTCAGTTGTTGCACTATCTCGTGCTCACTCTGAGCCCAGAGGGGGCCTGTGGGGAGGGAAAACCGGGTCCCCGGGGAGAGCCGGGCGACCCCGCACTTACCTCGGTCAGTGCCCGGGGCGCGGCGCACTCCACGTCCTCCGAGCTCCGGGCGGCCGTTCCTGGCCCCGGCCGCCGCCGCGCTGGCTGCATTGCCGCCACCGCCTTAGGGCAGCACCCGGAGTCGCTCCATGCCGAGGGGCGCAACGGTTCCGACCGCCAATAGCTTCGGTCTAGCCGTGGATTGGGGTCACCCCCCTGGACGACGCCCCCGGGCACGGGACGCTAGCTCCGGGCTGCGCGGCTGTAGTCCTTCCCTCCGTTGCGCTTTGAGCGCTGGCGACGCACCCCCTCCCCCGCTGACTGTTATCTGATCTCAGGCAGGCCAGGCGCGCTCCCCACTCTCCTGTGCCCCGCGCCTCCCCGCCGGCTCCAGCCGCACCAGCCCCTCGACCCCGACTACAGTTCCCAGGGAGGCTGCAGCAGCGGAGAGGCCCGTGGAAGGCGGCAAGAGAGGAATGGAGAGCGAGGAAGCGGCGGGAGGCTGAGGCTCGGCGCGCACCCAGCTCCGCGCCCTGCTGCTACCAGAATCCAGCTCTGCAACTCCTCTAACTCTTAAACGAGAGCACGCCTGCTGTGTGCCCAGCCGCCACTGCACCCGCCCACCCGGGTCCTGGCCTAGCTAAGCGCCTCTCCAGAATGCCCCCCACACACACAACACCAGCCACTTGCCCACTGGGACGCGCGCGCGGGCACTGGAGCGCGCGCGCGCGCACACACACAGAGTCATGTCCTCCAGGAACACAAGCACAAACAGGTGCATAGAGAGTACGCACACACAGGCAAGGGGATCTTGCACACACGCATGCAACACTGCTGGTAGACAAGTTCATCTACACATATAAAATTCGTGCCATGACATACATGATGGTTGTAAGTGTGCAGGGGCATACACACTCAATATGTGCACATTCAGGGTAGTTCTGTACACGTGCACATGTGCATTCAGATCCTGGCTCGTACATTCCCATAGAATCCTTTCCCCTTGCATACCAGGCATGCACACTCATACACACTTCATCCCCCCCTCTTTAGTAGCACCTCTCCCCTCTCATCTTGAACTCTGTTTGGCTTTTCTCCAGTCCCCTCCAGGTTCCTCGCTCTGGCCTCCCTTTCTGCAGACCTGACCCCCATGTTATCCCTTCTTTCCACAGCCCTGCCTCTGGAAGCTCAGGTTTTTCCCAGCCTGTCCCTATGAGTCCTGCCCTCCCAGCCTCCTGGGGCCTATTGTCTGGGCCTTAGATCTCTCAGCCTCATGCCAGCCCAGGACTTTCATCCTGGCAGACAGACCTAACCAGCTGGGCCTTGGCCCAGGAAGACCCTATTTTATCACTAGTCTGATCCCTAGCTCAACCTTGGAGCCACAGAACTGGGTCAAGGATGCTGGTCTGTGCCCAGAGCACAAGCATGAAATGACTCCCAGGCCCCCTCAGCCTCCAGCTGCCCCTTTAATGTGAAATATAATTATGTGTCTGCACAGCAGGGAGACTGGCTGCAGGATTCTAACCAAGGAGGATGGCTCTATGGCCAACGCCCAGATTTCTGGCAGCTCAGACAGTGCAGTCTGCAGGCCCTATCTGTCTCAGGCTCCAGCCTAGGCTCCTGCCCAGGCTCCTGACCCTAGGAAGGCAGAAAGTGTCACCTGGCCTAGGCCACCCAGAGAGTTTGCCAACCTCATGCTGTCTGGGATTTAAATCCCACCATCTCCACTGGCCAGCTGTGCAAGCAGATCACTTCAGCTCTCCAGGCCACACTCCCATCATCAAGTGGGGGGCAGTGAGATTTCCTAGTACCTGGAGCTGCAGTGAGGATTCATGAAGCAGTCTACCCAGAGCACCTAGCACAGCTCTGACTGGGTAACAGCGCATTCCACACACTTAAGGCTCTGTGCTCAGGACCTTGCTATTGGGGTTATTGTATTGACTCTGTGACCCTCTGGAGTCACTGGCCTTATTTTATAGGTAAAGGAGCTGAGGCACAGAGAGGGATGATCACTTGCCTGTCACAGAGCTGTTGAAGGTGGAGCTGGGCCTCAAAGCCAGGTCTGACCCCAGGACCAGAGCCCTGCCCCTTGCCAGGAATGGCTGCCTAGGGCTAAGAGAGGGACATCCCAGGAGATTTCAGCCAAACACTCCCACAATGCCCGTGACCGACACACAGCATCCTGGTTTTTTCCTCCTCCTCCTTGGAGACCAGACTCCCAGGGGACCAAAATCTCTCAGAAAACTTTTCTTCCTTCTCCATCAAAGTGACCAAGGAGGGAAGTGACTCAGATGCCCACCTTCTCCTCCCCTTTTTCCCCAGACAAGCCAGCAGATTCCCCTCTGCTAGGAGACTGGGTCTTGGCTGGGAAAAGGACAGAAACATCTGGGGTACCTCTGTGTCTAGGATTCTAACAGCTCTTAGGACAAAGGGATGAGCCTAGGGCACTCTCAACCCTAACCCTCACACACACACAGAGCACTCACCCTGCTGCTCACTAAGGAGCCAATGGAAAGCAAGCCATGTCTTGTTCCTGGGTCCAGAGACTTCCCCAGAGCCATTATCCAATGCCTTTCACAGAGACAGCAAGTGTCTCACCCAAGGATCCAAGGTCACTGAGCAAAGAATGTCCCTGCAGAGGTACAGGCCTGACTCCCCAGGTCACTGCCCTTTAGGCTCTGCCTCCCACCCCCTGACCCACCTCCTGTGTCAGAATTCAGTCCTCAATCATAATCACACCACACAAGCAGCTGTTACAGGCCCTGGATGCATGGCCTTTTGCCGAACCACATGGAGTGCCCATGCTCCAGATGCAGGGACTGAGGCACAGAGGGACAGGGATGTGCACAGGTGTCTTGCTAACCAGCTCACATGCCTGTCCCACAGCTTCCTACCTGTGAGCAAAGGGGCTCAGAGTACTCCCAGGGCAAGACCCACAGCCAGGCAGAGCATCGCTGCTTCCTCTGGTGTCGAGGGGAGTGCCTGCAACCAGGGCCAGATGGAGGGACCCCAGACATATCCCTTGCTGAGGTCCCATTCTGTAAAATGGGGTTGCAACAACGAGAATAATGTTCCTCTTGTGGTAAGGGTGCAGCTGATGAGATGAAAGGGAGTTTGGTGTCTCACACACAGTAGGAGTTCTAGCAACAAGCATACCTTTCCAACCCCCTCTGATTCTGCCCAGTACCTGGCTTCCCCTTAATCTGAAATTCTCTTTCTTCCCTTCCAGGGTGAGGCCCAGTTTCCCTCCCAGCCCTGGACCTGGCACATAGCAGCCATTCAAAACACATCTGCTGACCTGGCATCCTCACAGCCAAAGGCTGGGAGCCCAAAGGGCCCCTCATCCCATCTGGAGCCACTCCTTCTGAGGAAACCAAGGCCCAAGCAGGGAAGGTTGCTTCCAAGGCCACAGAGCCATCAGGGTATGGGCCTGGGCAGGGGTGGGGGTGGTGCAGGGGTGAGGTAGCTGGGAGAGTACCCTTCTGGCTGGTGTTTGCTGGTCTGAGTGGGCAGCAGGCTCAGTCTGCTGGCTCTTGTAATATTCATGTCTTAATATGACAATGCCAATGCATTTGTTTCAGTCATAAATTAATCATTGATTGAGATGTGAAAAGCAGACAGTCCCTCACTGATGACTCTTTGACACCACAGGCAGCTTCAACAGTGGCCCGAGAACCCTCCCAGCATCCAAGTGCCTCAAGGGCTACCTCCTCCCAGGAGCCCACCAGGTTTCTCCTACCCCCAACCCCCTGCCCTAGACCTTGGCCCATCCCCAGCCTCTGTGTCAGGAGACCCTTGAAATGTAAAATAGGCTAATGTCATTGCCCAGTTCAAATTCTTCTAGGTCAGATGTGAGAGCCAAAGTCCCTGAGGCCCAGGACCTATCTGCCCTCGTCTCACCCAGCCCCCTTGGCCTTCCTGTTCCAGACATACTGGCCAGTTATTCAGGCCCTCAGATGCCATTAGCTTAATTCTGTCACTGGACTGTCTCCAAACTACTCTTCCTTCAGGGACAGCTCAGGCAGCACCTCATGGAGAAGCCTACCCAGGGTCTCCAATGGCCTGTTTTATTCTTTCCCATACTGAGGCACCTCATTTCCCGTTGGTCTCCTCCAAGGCATGTCAGGTCTATAAGGCAGGGACAAATTTGTCCAGCATGTTCACAGGCCAGGGCCCAGCACACAGTGGGCCTGCCATGAATATCTGCAGAGTGAGAACAAAGAGACACAGGCTGGAGAGACCCAGGAGAGACCCAGGAGATCACAGGACTGGTCTTGTCAGAAGCCTTGCCTCCTCCTCCAGGCAAGTATCCAGGGCCTGGGACTCACCCTGCCTCTTACCTCCACCCCCATCGGCAGTCAGAGAGAACTGTGCCTGGCAGGTCCAGACGTGGATTTCTGGTGGGATGCACAAAACCAATGTCCAGAAATCACGAGGCGCAGGATTGCACTCCACCAGGGCCAAGGGAATAGGAGGTTCCCCTGATAGCTCAGGCAGTGAATGGCAGAGCAGAGAAAACCCCAGGCCCAGGAGTCCTGCCCTTAGCCCAGTTCCTTTTCTCAATGCCATTTTCTCCAAGAATAAACAGTGATGGCAACAATGGATGATGCCAACTGTGCATTTGGCCTGTGCCAGGCTCCAAGTTAATGCCCACTGCACAAACTCATCATGGAGGACAATGTTGTGACTGCTCCAACTGATAGATATATAAATGCCACCCCAGTTGGTAGATGAAGAAATGACACCCAACAGCTGTGCCTGGAAGGATGTGAGCTGCCCAACCTCAGTGGGTCTTTACCAGGGGTGCCATGGAGGGGGTAAATGTGCAGAGTTCAAGAAAATGACTGTCTTGCTCATTTGAGGCCATGTGCCTCTTCCTGTCCCCTGGTACCCACAGGTCCAGGGCTGACCTGTGGCATTGATCTGAGGAGAGCAGAACTTCAGGAATGGCTGGAGGCCTTGGAAACAGGACACGGAGCCCCGCCCACCCCATCAGGAAGTAGGCATTGATCCACTCAGCCTAAAGCTGGCCAACTGACTTATTTCCCTCATGAATAGGCTCTGACACTCACCCCACTGCCTTTGCCCCTCCTCCCTGCCGCCTCTGGAGCTTCAGCTGTCAGGAGGATGGGCTGCTGGAAGCCAGGGGGACAGCGATGGTGCTGACAGCCAGCTGGGGCTTTAGCCTCTGGGTGATCTGGTCTCTCCTGGATATCAGGAGGTTTCTGTTCTGGCTCCACAACTTTGCAGGAATCTGTGGTCTATGCCCTCCCGTTGTTCAGGTCCTTCTTTTGGGAACCTTACTCTCTGGGAACCTATACCCAATATTCTCTCCCACTCAGTTCCTGGGGAGCTGGGACTATTCCCAGGGCTCACAGGTAGGCAAGTGAGCCAGGCCTCCCTGTGAACTTTACTGTGATTGGTTGAGGGATGAGCATATGACTGAAGCCAACCAATGAGGACTGGCCCCAGACTTTAGCTGAATCAGCCAGAAAAGAAGGAGTTTTATTTCTCAGGGGCTGCTGGGGCCCCCTTTACCCCTCATATGGTAAGCCCCCATAAAACAAGATCCACCCAGAGGAGAGCAGGACTGAAATGTTTGTTGAGAGACACAAGATTCCAGATATACTCCTTTGGGGCCCTTCGATCTACCCCTGGACTTTAGAGTTTTGCAACCCAAACAATCCCTTTTCTAATTTAAGAGATTTTTTAGATGGGTTCTAATACTTCTCTTCATGTCCTCAGGGGCTGCTGTGGAAGTGGTAGGTTTAAATAGACCAGCAAGGGCCCTCACAGTTGTGGCTCAGTGGATTGAGTGCCGGCCTGCAAACCAAAGGGTGGCCGGTTTGATTCCCAGTCAGGGCACAAGCCTGGGTTGTGGGCCAGGTCCTCAGTGGGTGGCATGTGGAAGACAACCCCACACTGATGTTTCTCTCCTCTCTTTCTCACTCCCTTCCCCTCTCTCTAAAATTAAATAAAGTCTATAAAAACCAGCAAGGGCTCCAAAATGCCCCTCGAGCCTCCTTGTCCTCTTTGCTCCTGCTCTCTACAGGGGATGGCAGAGCGGCCTGGGCAGAGCTGCACGGAGATAAATGAGGTGGCGCAGGCCAAAGGCAACCTGTCGTCTCCTCCCTCTACACAGACAGAGTTTCCAGGAAGGCAGGCAAGGCCTGCAGGTCCCAGGATGACAGGAATAAAGGGCAGTAAAGGGAGGGAGGGCAGTCACTTCCGCTTCTCTCAATGTTAAAAATAGCTTCCCTCAAGGAGGCCTCCCTCCCCACAGAAATAATCCAGCCAACTACCCTGCCCCCTTCACCCTGCTGGGTACTCCTGCCTCCACACTGTGACTCCCATGTGGGGGTCCCTATGTGGGTCCACGACACTAGGAATGGAACCTGTGCCCCCCAAATCAGTGACTAACCCCTCACCCTTCCTTTCTCACAAGGGGGCAGGGCTGAAGTCCTGGACCTCAGTCTTCTGAGTTGGACCTGGCTCTAAAGCAGAAAGATGTAGGCCTCTCAGGCCTACCAATGGAGAGTTAACTGGCCAGGACCCACCCTCTCCCTTCCCTATCTGCCAAAAAAGAACCAAGAGGCAGAGTATGGCCTACTGCTTGATCCTGTTTGTGTTAAGAAAAACTACGGATGTATTTGCATTAGAAAAGGAAAGTTTGGAGATGAAACTGTTAGTAGTGTGTCCTCCTGAAAGGGCACCTTGTCCTTTCTGCACTTTGGCATGCAGGCAAATGCCCACACCTGCTCCCTCAGTGCTTTGGTCTCAGGCCCACCTTCCTGCATCCAGGCCCTGTGCTCAGCCAGCGAGCTGCAGCTCAGCCTCCCTCCTCTGCTGGGTGGGTTGTGAGGAATGAGAGTAGTTTGGGCGTGCCACACACGGGCACACCCTACGACTTCATGGCTTCTGCAGTTTGTACAGTAAGCAATGTTTTTACGTCAAGTTGTTTGGTCAGTGTAACAAAGCCTGACAGCCTGGAGATGGTGTGGATAGGCTTTCTGGTGTGCTGAGGTCCATTCCTAGGAGTAATGGCAGAAGCTCCCATTTACAGGAGCCCCCACAGCCTGGGCCATTCTCAGGGACAGGGCATTGAGGAAGGTGACTGGATTCCCGGGGCCTCAGCTCTCACTTTTGGTCTCTAAGCTTCCATTTTATCAGCTGCGGAATAGGCATGCTGCTCCCCTATGACAGGGCCCAGCTGAGACCTATCCAGCTGTCAGGTCTCCCAAGGTAACATGTGGGAAGGGCCCAGGACAGCCACAGATACACGGTGAGTGATCAGTGAAGAGGCCTCTTCCTGGCAGCCTCCCTGAATGCTCCTGCTCCCATGCTGTGTCCCACCCTCCTCCAGGCACTTACAACCTCCTGGGCTGTCCTGTCACATCTCTCCAGGGTCATTGTCCCTCTCTGATCCTGCCTTTCCTCACACTGGAGCCTCCTTGAAGGCCAAGGCAGCATCTCTATCTCCCTCCCCAAGCACATTCCACCCCAGCCCAGTGTCTCCCTCTCCACCTGGATCACCTCCCTGCCTGAAACCTAAACCCTTGTGAACTTTTGTTCACAATCTGGTGACAGCTGGTCAACTTAAAAAGGCACATCTCTTTATCCCAGGAGTTCTATGTCTAGGAATTTATCCCACAAGCTGCTTGCACACTGGCAGCAAGATGTGTGAGTGTGCCCAAGTTTCTCACTGCAGAGCACCAACAACCTGTGGGGCACTCCTGGGAGTGGGAGCCCAGTGGCATGCATCAGTGCAGCTGCAAGAAGATAAGGACATCAACTCCCAGAGAACAGGGGTCTGGTCAGTCTGGCCACATGAGAACACTTAATAGGTGCTCAATAAATACTTGCTGAATGAGTCTAATGGGAAAAGTTCTCTAAGACAGTGAAAAAAACACAAGGCAAAAGAGAGGGTACTGGATGCCATCAGGTGTTTTTTTTTTTTTAAGTGAGCATGCACACATGTGTGTTTGGTAGAATATCCTGGAAAAAGGTAACAGAAACTGGCTGCCTGGATAGCTGGGCTGCATAAGTCTTTTGTACCTTTATACCACGTCCAAGGATTCCATGTGTCTCCACCATTAATTAATTTTTTAAATAACCAAAAGCTAAGGGAAGGGGAGACTGGGAGTTTGGTCCAGAAATCCCCAGCCCCCACTGTCCATCCTGAATGCCCCTCTTTGCTCCTTTCCAAGCCTGGTTCCTTCCTGCTCCCAACTGCCCGTGGAGCTGCCTGACCCTGTCATGTTTGTGGTGATTAATAAACACTCTGTGATGACCTGAATCTCACAGAAGCTCTTCTGGGACAGTCTGTCTGGGCCACAGCCCAGGAGGACTTGCTGGCAGGAGGGGCCTGCATGGCTCCCCCAGTGGGGCTCTAGAGCATCCACTGCCATGCCTTTGCCCCCTCTGTTCCCTTGGCTGAGTGCCCTTCCTGTTTGCAACTCGGCCTAGTTAAACCCTCACCACAGCTTTGGTGCTGGTCTAGGTTAAGGAATTTGGTCCTAGAGCTGGAATAAACTTCCCTCCAGACTGGCACAGCAAGAGCACAGGGGCAATTAGTATCAACTCCACTGACCTGGTCCTGGCCAGTATGGCTCAGTGGGTTGGAGCATTGTCCAGTAAACTGACAGTTCATAGGTTCAATTCTCGGTCAGGGTACATGCCTGGGTTGCAGGTTCCATTCCCAGTAGGGGCACATGTATAATCAATGTTTCTCTCCCTCTCTCTCTCCCTCCCTTCCCCCTCTCTAAAAATCAATAAGATTGTCCATGAGTGAGGATTAAAAGAAAATTTTAATAGATAAAATAAAACCCACTGACCTGCCTAGGGAAGGGAAAGATAAATATAGAATCAGTTGTAAATCCTGGCAGCCCAGCCCAGCCCAAGGGAATGTCCCTCTGTGAACAAAGAGGATTCAGCAATGACCCTTTAAATGTGCCAAACATCTATGAAACCCCACTCGTGTGCCAGGCATTCTAGTAGGGGGTGAGTAACAGCACAGGATGTGGGGTCAGAAACACTTGGGTTCCAATCTTGACACCAGCACTCATAAGCTGTGCAGCCTTGGGCAAGTTACTTAATCCCACTATGCCTCAGTTTATTCCCCTGCACAATGGGCACCTCCCCCACTGTGCATGCCTTGCAAAGCTGTGGTGAGGATCACAGGAGGGAAAAGCATTCACCCAGTGTCTGGCACAATGCAAGGCCTCCCTAAGACCAGAGATCATCCTTTATCACCGTTAGTCACCAAATGTGGCTTTGTTGCTGTTGCTTCTGTTGCCGTTCTTGGCAGGGAGTGCAAGAGCAGGGGAAATGTTGGGATAGGGGCCAGGGTCCACATATCTGAATGGAGCAAAACATCACCACTTTTACTAGCCTCTATCTGGAATGCTGGAATTTAATGTTCCGTTGGACTGTGAATTGAGGCTCAAACCCCACTGTCATCAACAGAGCCTGGGACATTATAACCCAGAAAACCGACAGCTCCCGCCTCTTCCCAAATGTCATTTGCATTTATTTCTGGCCTGGAATTGTTGTTGAGATTAAACCTGCCATTCAACCTTGTTATCAATGCACCCATTAAAAAAGGACATATTTCACCTATCACAATGCGCTTTTTAACTATTGTGGTACCTGGCCCCTTTGGGATCCTGTGTGCTATCTGATGCATGTAGGTTGGGATTCTGAGGAGGGGTTCAAGGTGCAGGAAAGAGCCTGAGGAATGGCACCACGATAGAGCTGGATCCACTTAACCTACAGCCTCCTGCCGAGACCCCACCATCCAGTTCTGGGCCTGTATGTATGGGACCCTCTTCACTCTGTCTTGCGTGTCTGTCTATAAAAGCTCCAATATGTCTAATACCCAACAGGTGGGGATGTCTGAACCCTGGTTGGAGGAAGAGATAAGGTGTTGTATTTGGGAGGTGTTTCTAGCTCCCTCATGCCCTGGGGAGGCCTCACGCTATGACCCCTGGAGCCCCAATTTCCAAGTCTGCACCAAGAACCCTCTCACCACCAGCTGCAGGTCTCAATCCTTCCCCAGTATCCTGGCCAGTCTTCTGATGCCTCTGGCCATTCCAGAAGCCCCAGCAAGGCCACCATCTCTAGCCCCTGAAATTAACACTCAAAGGATAAGGAGGGGGAGAGTGACAAGAAGAGCTGGGATGGCTAGGAGGGCATGGAGAGCAGTGGCAGTTGGGAGCTCTTGAATGGAGGAGGTGAGTCACATGGAGAAAGTAGCTCTCCCTTGAATTCCCAAAGCTGAACCACGGGGCCTGGAACCCCCTGCTCCTTAGGAAGCCCCACAGACCTCAGAGTCCATCAGTCCATCCCTGTGACCAACGCACTGAATTCCCCAGGTGGCCTCTTCACTCAGATCTTCATTCCCCCAGTTAGAGCATTTTGCCATTTCACAGATGAGGGAAACTGAGTCACGGAGACCTTAAGTCCAAGGTCATGTAGTCATGAAGTAACTCCTAACCACTGCTCCCTTCCCAGAGGAAAGTGGTCTCAGGGTTCAAGTCCCCCCCCCCCAGTTTTCTAGTGCCTAAAGTGGGAACGGAGAGGGAGCAGTAAGCACACAGGGCTAGTGCTGGGAGCACAGTGTGTGTGGCTAGTAGAACCAAGGTCTCATGGAAGCCAAAGCTCAGCCTCTCTGTGTTAGCTCAGAGGTAAAAACAATCTTTCTAAAGATCCAAGGAGCTCAAAGTCCAACATGGTAGCGAGCACTGCATCACAAGAGGTGTGCAAGTAAGCCAAGACCCAGCTATCCCTGAGGCAGCAGGCCTGGGGTGGCTGGGAGAGGGGGTCTGGTCAGCTTGTCCCATGTGTATGGGTGGAGGGGGTGTACAAAGATCAGGCCAGCCCAGGCAAAGCTACAAGGTCAGGGCCAGAGCCAGGGCACCATTGTCCTAGGCCTTTGGCTGAGCCACAGCTTAAGCACAAAATGGGTGCAGTGAGGGAAGCAAGATGGGGAATTCAGGGCTGTGTCAGCACATAGCTCATGC
Organism: Macrotus californicus; assembly: GCA_007922815.1. NCBI lineage: Eukaryota > Metazoa > Chordata > Mammalia > Chiroptera > Phyllostomidae > Macrotus > Macrotus californicus. The sequence continues at coordinate 4,834 of VMDR010010460.1, read as the reverse complement.
TGAGCAAGGCCAGCACTGGCCCTGCCACCAGGCCCCATTCAGGGGAGGGACCCCTTTCAGCCGCACCAGTCTCAGGGCCTCTGAAGTTTGGACACACCCCTACTTCCAGCATCATCTGGAGAGGGCAGTGGGAGTTTCAGAAAGGATTTTTATCATTTTGCTTTTGAAACAATTTCAGTTTATTCCTGGCTGTGCCATGGGCATCCTTAGGAAAACTTGGACAAACTTTCCAAATGGAAAAGGTAAAGTTTCCAGAGGCGACACTAGCAGTGATTGGGCTTCGTGCCACTTCTGGGCACGTGCCTGCCTTTCCATCCACAGTCTTCTGTCTTTTGTTCAGAGCAGGCAGCCCAACTTTGGGGTCTTTCATGCCGGGCTGTCTCCCAGCATGGGCCCCATGAGCTCTTTGGCTCTTAAGGCCAGTCTTTGCCTAAGGCCTGGTCTAGGGAAGCCACCAGCTCCTAGAAACCTCCACAGGGGCAACCAGGGCTGGGATAGAGCAGAAGGTGAGGGGAAGGCAGGGCTGAGTCCCTGAAGGGCCCAGCAGAAAGGTTAGGCTGTTCTACTGGAGAGAAACAGCCCCTTCCTCTCATATCACAGCCTTTGTAGCTTGTGAAAACCATCTGCTTCACACCCACCCATGACTCCCAGCTTAGCCACAGCCTCCAGGCACCCATTACCTCTCCCATCTTATCTCCTGTCCCCTCCTTCTCACACTTCTCCCCGTTTCCCCAGCACAGCAGGCGCTGCCCACTCCAGGGTCTTTGCACTTGCCCTCCTTCTGCTGCAATGCTCTCCCCTGATCTCTGCATGGCTCGCTTCTTCACCAACCTTGGGTCTCTGTGAAATGTCTCTTCTTGGGAAAGGTGTCCTTTCTGGATACCTTATTTAAAATTGCACCCCTCCCCATTCCATCATCCCTTCCCCAGTTTTATGGTTTTCTATATCAGTTATACCCACACAATTTACCTACATGTGTAAGTAAATTACATATGTAAGTATATACAAAGGCAGGAATGTTTGTTTTATTCACTGCTGTATCCCTAGCATCTAGAATGTGCCTAGGAAAAAATAAAGCTTTGTTTAAGGAATAGAATCTTAACAACACTGCAAGGTAAGCACCCAGTGTTAAAGAGAAGAGGGCTAAGGTTCAGAGAGAAGTGACATTCCCAGAGTCTCCCACAAGGACATGGCACAGCTGGTTGGAACTGCCATCGGTGGAAGCTGAGTAGGCACTATGTGCCAGGCACTTTACATTTGTCATTTCACTGTACATTTCTAACATCCCACTGAGCCAGCTGCTCCTGAGGCTGCCCATTGTCTCCTTAGGGCACTGAGATTCAGAGAGGTGAGGCTGGGGCCTAAAGGGCCAGATGGAGCACAGGCCCTGGGAATCTCAGGACTGGTTGGAACGGGGTCCCTCTGTCGGCATCAATTGCTGATGCCTTCCCACCACACCCCTTTCCCCACAGACGGGGCTGTCTGCTGCCAGTGTAATGTGGAGGGCTATGGGTGAGCTGTTCTCACTGCCTCACTTCTCTGGGGCCAAATGCAGTCATAGACACCAGATTGGAGCCAACAAATCATCACAGAGACCTCCTCCTCCAGAGGGAAGTTGGTGGGAGCCTTAGAAATGCCTGGACAGGATGCCTGCCCCCAAAGGGTGACCACTCATGTAGAGGGAAACCCGATCCTGAAGAGCAGGGCAGCACTGAAAGCTAAGCCAACTCAGCCTCTTCTCAGCTGTGAGCCTTAGTAAGTCATTTGACATCTCTAAGACTTAGTTTTCTTTCTGTAAAATGGGAACATAAATCTCTCTCTCATTACATTGTAATGAAAATTAAGTGAGATTGAATGTGTGGAGTGCAGGCAGGGCACACACAGGATGCATTCAATAAACAATAGGTATTTTTATTATAATTATCATCATCATCTTCTTAGCCATCTGTCTATCCAGTTGACTGTCCATCAATTGATCCACACCTCTATTCATGTATTCAACCATCCATTTATTCATCAATCCATTTGTCCACCTACCCATCTGTCTATCCATCTATCTACCTATTCATTCATTCATCCACCCATTCATTCATCTATCCATTTGTCTATCCATATTTCTTCCACCCAACCATCTGACCATCCAACTATCTATCCATTTTCTTACTCATTCATCTGTTTATCCATCTGTTTCCTTTCTTCATCATTTATGGCATTAGCTTGATCACTTATCTCTCTCATCCAGAGATCACTGTAGCATCTGACCCAAACCTTCCCAGAAATTTCAAACTTAACTAGGTCTTTGCCCTCTACACAGGACCCTGCAGAGGCTTTGGGGTTCATGTGGTGGAAGCATAGGGCAAAGAAGGAAGGGGGACAGCTGCCTGTTCTCAGACCTCCACACTCCTCTCCAGCCCAGACTATCAACAAGCCCTCTGGCCCATTATCCCCAATATTCAATAAGCATTCTGGCACACAATAGGAGCTGAGGGACTATTTACTGAACTAAAGAAGGGGGGGGAGGAAGAGGGTGAGGTGAACAAGAGAATAAATGAACAAAGGAATGAGTGAGTGAGTGAATGAATGAATGAATGAGGACAGAAGCTAGGAATTTCTACTCTTCCTCCTCTCCCTTCTCTGCCCTGACCTCTGTAAAATGGGCCACTGTACCAGGGCTACAGGCTGCGGGGGCCCTGGAAGCCTCCCACTGCAGCCCCTAGCTTCCTCTCGGGCCTCAGGACAGGCTCCCTTTGTCATCAGGCTCCTGATCTTGCTCCTTTCCTGCTGCTCCCCCACTGTATCTGTAACATCCAAGGGAGGGGGATCCCAAATAGGGATTTGTAATGGGGTCCAGAACTCAGTGTCCAGGAAATATTAGAAAAAATATATATATATAGGATGTCCTCACCCCAAGTCTGAGCTGGGGGATGGGGCACATGGAGCAGGGCCATTGAGAGTTGTCTTGAATAGCAACAGTTTTGCAGATAACTTCTAGGTCATTTAACATATCTATAACCTTTAACTGGTTTCATGGATATGTTAAATAGCTGTGGCCATGCTTTGAGCCAGGGAGATGGGAGTGACTTCAACCCCTGATGTAACTGGGAGGCAACTCCCCCTGGTTACAGAGCCTGCGTAAGAGCTTGGAGATGATTGGCTTCACACCACAGGGCTACACCTGCCCAGACTTACTATGGCAGCCCAGTAAAGCTGGAAGAATATGGAAATGCTGGCGGGTGTGGCCAATTGTGGGAGGAGTCAGAAATGGTGCGGCAGAGAAAGACTGGTGCTGGGATTTAAACCTAAGTGCGGCAGCCATGCGGGGTCTTTTTGGGGTCACATGGCTTGGGCAGAGAAGAACCAGGAGGCTTTAGCAGGGGCAAACCACACGGCTTTGGGGTGCTCCCTTTTTGCCACATGGCTTAGGAAGCAGGAGAGATTTTGCCTGGAAGGAAAGGGGCAAAAGGACTCTTGCTGGTGAGCCGGGAGAAGGTGCCACATGGGTTTGGATTAACTACAGATCATGTCGGCGACACAGCTAGTGGTGCCGGAACTAAGGGGCTGCCTGAGCCACGGACTTCTACTTCTTCTCCTGAGACACAGTACCCCAGACTGGGCAGAGAGGGGAGGAAGGACTGTGCATTTGTGGGTGTTCTAAAGGACTTTGGGATCTCAACGAAGACATTAAGCCATTACTCTTAAGTTCGTATAACTCTTTAAATAAATAATCCCTTTCCTTTTCACCAACCTCTGGCATTGAGAGATGTCTTTCCCTGGTGGTGGGCAAGGCAAATCTAGTATGGGATGGGGGACCCCCAGAGCACAAGGAGGGGTCCATTCAGTAACAGTATATCGTTTGACACCCCTGCCCTGGGTCTGTTCTGTAACACATCTAGACACCTGATTCTGGGCCAGGGTAAGGTGTTGAGAGGGGTTCCAAGGAGGACTGCTCCCACCCACATCTCGCCCTAGACCTTTACAGCCACTGTCAGGGTCACTGAGCCTCTGTGATCAGGGCCCAGCCCTTTCTGCAGGTCTCCCACAGGCCCCAGAACCACAGGGTCAGTTAGCATCTCCATTTCTCCAAGGGGTTAGGGTTAGGGCCTCTGAGGCCAGCTCCTGAGAAGCCCTAGCAATGGGGTCCCCATTTCCCAGCCACTATTCCATTTCCAGATATGCCTATGAAAGCAAAATCATGTTTTTAAAATTAGTTTAAAATATAAAGTTTTACCAGCTGTGTGGTTATAGGAAAATCATTTGACCTTCAGGAGTCTCAGTTTCCTCACATCTAATATTGCCGATAATAGCACTACTTTATCAAATTGTTGTGAGAATGATATGTGATAAGTACTCAATAAATGTTAAATGTATTTATAATAAATAAATAAATAAATGTTCCTCAGAAAACGAAAAATGGAACTGCCTTTTGACCCAGCAATTCCACTGCTGGGATTATACCCTAAGAGCCCTGAAACACCAATGCAAAAGAACCTATGCACCCCAATGTTCATAGCAGCACAATTTACAATAGCCAAGTGCTGGAAGCAACCTAAGTGCCCATCAGTCAATGAGTGGATCAAAAAACTATGGTCCATTTACACAATGGAATTCTACGCAGCAGAGAGAAAGGAGATCCTACACTTTGCAACAGCATGGATGGAACTAGAGAGCATTATGCTAAGTGAAATAAGCCAGGTGGTGAGGGAGAAATACCACATGATCTCACCTTTAACTGGAACATAATCAACAAAAGAAAACAGCAAACAAAATACAACCAGAGACATTGAAATTAAGAACAATCTAACAATGGCCAGAGGGGAAGGGGGAGGGAACAGTG